>JABUQX010028701.1:0-46725 GCA_015478945.1 Trachelipus rathkii | reverse complement strand
ATTTTTTCTTGAATCCTCTCTTCTCCTTCTCTCTCTCTCTCTCTCTCTCCTCATCCTCCTCTCTCTTATCCTCTTCTCTTCTTCTCTTCT
This sequence comes from Trachelipus rathkii, assembly GCA_015478945.1. NCBI lineage: Eukaryota > Metazoa > Arthropoda > Malacostraca > Isopoda > Trachelipodidae > Trachelipus > Trachelipus rathkii. The sequence goes on along the minus strand of JABUQX010028701.1, from coordinate 46,635 downwards.
GTGATATTACTACATATATATATCGATACTATATTATAATATATATTATATCTATATATATTTATATTATATAATTATATATATATATATGATATATAATACTATATATATATATTTATATATCTGCTCTTGTGCTCTTCTGGACCTTAAGGTACCGCCATGATATATATTATATATATAATATATAATTAGATATATTAATATATTAATTTATATATAATATAAATATATAATATTATATATAATATATATAAATATATCAGAGATTGTTCATCCAATGATTTTATAATGCAATAACCTTTCGCCATTTAATAGGTCCAGTGAAATGGGGTTATCAGGTCAGTGAACTGTTTAAAATTCTTTCAAAACAAAACCAATAATAAAATAAGGTACGTAGGAAGTCAACCGAATCATGATCTTATCATCAAATAAAGGATCAAGGGTAAGGGCATCGAAAGAAATAATTTTGTCCCACCCAGACGTTCAACCCAGAACCCACCAGAACGTTCAAGAATCGACCAGACTCGTACGACATGTATTGTTTATTTCCGTCTCACCATAGCCGATGAAGTGAAAGGGGACCTTGCAAATATGATGGAGAATTCTGTGGTTGAACGATGGGAGACTAAAAGTACATTTTCTTATTTTTTGATTAAATATATTAATTTACAATATGGACTAGGTATAATATCTGAGAGGAACTTAAGCCAAAATAATTGAGTCGACAGGTCAATAATTGACATGCAAAAAAATTTCCAGCTGCGCCCGCCGACAGGCGTATTTATGTATGGATAAGTATAGGTTAGTGGATTAGGTTAGGAATAGTTAAGTTGTGCTGGTTCATCATATCCTAACGCTGCGTGGCGGTATGCGAGAAGTTTTTGATTTCCTGTCGAGGTGCTCGCTCTAGGCTAATCCCCCAAAACTGCGCTGATATTTTCCATTCTATAAACAATGTTATTGCACTAAAAGATAAATTTTTTTTTTATCATACTTTTGAAAAATTTGTCAAATCTAATTTTTATTATTTTCTTAAATGTTTCAACAATTTATACTAACCTATTAGTAATTTAAATAGATCTTTTAGATAGTTTTAATCATTTTCCTTTAATCTTAACAACGTAATATGAATTCCCATTGTTGTAGGTTAATTTTCAGATCAATATGCTATTGTGTTTTATGAAAGAAATTTCTATGAGGGACTCTCTTAGATCTGTAGCTGTTTAGGACTCTACGTCAGAATACATGAGCGAAATGATTGATTGTGAACCAACCTGCCGAAATTAAAAAAATTTAAACTCTACAGCATTATTTACAAAACAAATTTGTATTATAATAATATAAATATATATATTTAACTGAAATAAACAATAAAAAATCCATTAATCTCATTTTAATGGAACATGGTGAGTTCCATGTAGAATCTAGATTTAAATCCGGATGCAGCGAGATTTTTGTGAAATTCAGAGTGGAACGCTCGGATAAAAAAATATCATTCTAATAATATTTAAACAAATAGAAATTAAAAATAAATAAATATAAATTTAATCAATAGACTAATTTTAATTAATAAATAATATTTTGCATACTAATTAAAGAATCATTACTGGTTACTATGACAGTGAAACGTTTGAAAGAATATGGAGTAAACCTACGATTAAAAATATATTGGAAGCAACAGAACAATTACGAATAAACTTGATAATAAATAACTATAACTAATTATTTCTTTATTTAAAACTCATTAATGATCAAAAATTGCTTTTTTTTTTTTAATTCACACTCCATGGGCATATTCCTATTCTAGGAGGGGACTTCTTCGTAGGTAATTTCTATTTAGCAGATTCGGAGACTTGGATCGAACCGGGACCTTGCCAGTGCATTCTGATTGTCTCCCAATTGAGCACACATATACCACCACAATTAATTTGTTGTACAGCAATACTATAGTTAAGTTAAAAGGACAGCTAGGATACCAAATGGTCGACAAAACCTAACATAACCTAACCTATCCTATCCTAACTTAACCTAACCTATCTTAACCTATCCTAACATAACATAACCTATCCTAACGCCTGCGGCGGACTGAACTGGAATTTTTTTTTATGGCAGGTCAACCATTTCGCCTAATCCCCATTATAAATAGCGTGTTAATACACGTTTTACGTTCGTTACGACACCACTGTGGACACAAATCGAGAATTCACCACCGAACTGAAAATTAAACGATTTTAGATGTAATCTCGCTGCACGAGATAAGTCAGATTTAAGATCTTAATTCATGGCCGCCTTCCACACACCCACACAATATATATATATTATAAAATAATTATATAAATATATATATATTTATAATATAATAGTATATTATATATATATATTATATAATATACTATATATTTAATATATAGTATATATATAGGGATATATATATATATATATACTATATTTTATATATAATAATATATCTATATTATATATATATATATATTTCCGCGAGTCCCGCCGATTTTATAAAACTTACACTAAATGCTTGAAATGAACAAAAACCGTTAAAAAAAAAGAAAAGAAATATGTAACACTGAAAAAAGTTATGAAGTATCCAATTTTCATATTTATAACATTTGTGCTCTATGAGACGCGAATTATTAAAAATTAGGGACTAGCACTACCGGATTTCATGAATACTACATGAATGTTTAAATTGCTGAAAATGCCAAAAATACCTAAAACAAAAAAAAAAAGAAGTATTGAAATTTTGCGCACCAATTTAGGTATAAGCGAATAAATTAAATATTCATTGAGACTTTCATGCTTATTATTTTTTTTCGACTCACGGGCGATCTTGGGTATAGGGGCAGAGCTCATCTCGTAAATAAGTTTTCGTGTGTCGTACATATAAATATTGCGACTCTCATAACATTTTTCAGGGTATATTTTTAGTGTTTCTTTTTACGTATTTTCTATTCTTTTTGATTGACTTTAGCCTGAATATATGTAAGTTCCATGAAAATCGTACTATATAATATATATATTATATTATATATATATAATCTATATTATAGTATATATATTATTATATTATTATATTTATATATATATATATTATATATATATATATATAATTTTATATAGAAAGGTTATGTTTTTTGACTCCGTCAGTTTTGATTTTTTTTTTTTTTTTTCTATATTACTTCATATTTTATCTTCTTCGATTTTAATAATTTGAACGGACGTGATCAAAAATATATCAGGACCAGTTACGCTCTTACGACTCCGTCAGTTTTAATTTTTTTTTTAAACTAAAGGAAACCAGGGTAAACCGCAAAGATAGCGGAGTCGGGGTCTCTCGACTTCCCGGTGGACGACGGGCTTAGACTATATTCCCCTCCGGGAGAGGGTCTCCGGAACCCCCCGCTTCTTTGGCTATTTGGGTGTCGCAGGGGGTTCCTCCGCCCCTCCCCTACGGTGTATGGAAAACGTTCCTCCCCTCTAATTCCCCCGTCGGCTCGAGTCCCCTAAATTCTTTATTTTATATATTTATTTTAATTCTTTCTATTACATTTTTGGTACATAAGCTTTACAGCGCTGAAATTCCAATACTGTATTGGTTTTTCTGTAAAGTGTCGTACTTTTTCTATGATATCTTTCATTTTATGAAAAAATATTTTATATTTTTTTAATCAATTTTTGTAATAACTTTATACGCTGAATTCAAATATGTAATTGGTTTTTTTTCTGTAAGAGTCACGTACTTTTCGAGATATATTCCATTTTTTTAAAATTTTATTTATTATTTAAAATATAAATGCTGATTTTTAAAATAATTATTATAAAATACTTTTACTTAACTTTTGATCATGTTCCATGACCACTGTGAATTCTTGTTAGTATATACTCACTAGCAAATATGCTAAAAAAAACAACAAAAAAATCAAAAACTGCCTCACAGTCTTAAAACATAACAGGGCATATAATATATATATATATATATTAATTATAAGTTTAATATTATATATATATATATATATATATAGATATTATGTATATTATTTATATTATATAATAATCATATATATTCATATAATTATATATTATATCTAATTATCTTACTATTACTATACTACTATAATATATATATATATATATATATATAAATATATATATATATATATATATATATATATATATATATATATTAATATATATATATATAATATAATATATATATTATATACTTATATATATATATATATATTAATATATATTATATATATATAATAGTAACTTATTCATATTATATATATATATTATATATACAAGTATATATATATACATATATATATATTATAATATATATTATATAATTATATATATATACTATATACTATATATATATATATTATCATATATAATAATACTATATATATATATCATATATATTATATATATATATTATAATATATAATACTATATATATACATACTAGAATATATATAATATATATAAATATATTCATAATATTATATATTATAATATATCTATATTATATATATATATATATAATATATTATTAATATACTAATTTCTATGAATATGGAGGAGTACATACAAATGTTACAAAGAAGATATAAGGAACAATGTGAAAGGAGTTTGATCTTTGAGCATCGTCGATTCTGAAAATACAAATTAACATGGGCTAAAACGAAATTGATAAACTTGTCCATTGAGAACAAACGAATTTTCGTTAATATAAGGAGGACAAAAAATATATATATATATTTTTTTATTTTTATTTTATGCTTATATAAATTTGTATTAATTCATTCATATCTTACTGAAGATGCACGCTTTTGTGGTTCGTTAACGTAATTATATGATATATATATATATATATAGTATATACTATAAAATTAACTATATATATATATATATTATTCTATATATATATAAATTATATAATATAAAACATATAGTCTTACAATTAGATATATTTACTTTCATATGTTTCATAAAACCTTTCTGATGATCATTGATATATTAATAATCATCTATATATAATTATATATATATTATATATATACTATTAATTACTGATATGGTTGAAACTAAAGAAGTTACTCGCATGATATCTCGAAAACTAAGGTAGATACAAGAAAACTGATGACATATATGGAATCAGCGTATGTAATTTGTATGGAAAATGAAAAAAAAAAATTTTTACTTTTTTTTTCTAATTTTTTTTTTTATATCCAACTAACGATAGGTACACGGAAACTAATAACATTTAGAATCAGCGCATGAAAATTATGTTTGAAAAAAGATTTTATTTTTTTTTTAACTAAAAGAATCCCCGGGGTAAACCGCCAAAGATGCCAAAAGAGTCGGGTTGTCTCTTCGGCCTTTCACTTGGGGGCACTGGGGTTGAGGACTAATATTCCCCCCTACGACGGAGGGTCTCCGGAACCCCGGGCTCTTTGGTCATTTGGGTGTCGCATAGGGGGTACACCACGTACACCGAACACACACGTTCCCATACTACGGGTATATGAGACAACGTACCCGCCCCCTCCTGTCCACGCGTCGGACTCGAAGCCCCTAAGAAAATATTATTACGCTGATGCCATATATGAATGTTTTTAAGTTTTTTCACTATCGTAGTTTTGGAGTACTAAAAAAAAATATATACAAAAGAATTTTTTTTCTTCATCTTTCCATTACAAAATTTCATCGCTGATTCCATATATGTTATCAGTTTTCTCTGTACCTATCTTGTTTTCGAGTATCGATAGGGTAACTTCTTTAGTGATTCGTATGGTGAAACTAAGAAGTTACCCGATGATATCTGCGAAACTAAGATAGGTACCCAAGAACTGATAACTATATGCGATCAGCGTATGAACCGCACTCCCCAACACTCCGCCCCCACCAGACATGTGTGTATAGGAAACCGAATAAAAATTTTATTTTTTTATTTTCTTATTTTTTTTTATATCTCCAAAACTCACGATAAGGTAACAAAAAAAAACTAATAACATATTTATAATTCAGCGTATGAAATATGTATGAAAAAAGATATTTTTTATTTTTTTCTTTACACTTTCAAGCCAGCCACCACGGTATACCGCACCGATCACAAGAGTCGGGGTCTCTCGGACTCCTGAGGGGACAAGGGGATAAGGACTATTTCCCCCTCCGCGGGAGGAGTCTCCGAACCCCCGACTCTTGGTTTGGGTGCGCAGGGAGGTTCCTCCGCCCCTTCCCCCTAGGGGTATGAAAAACTCCCCCTCTGTCCCACCGTCCGGCTCGAGCCCCCCCAAAAAAATTATACGCTGATCCATATATGTTATTAGTTTTCTTCTACCTATCGTAGTTTTGGAGATATTAATAAAAAGAATATAAAAAAGTAAAAAATTCTATGTATCCCCCTAACAAAAATGTATACGCTGATTCCAATATTATCGTTATCAGTTTCTTGTACCTATCTTAGTTTTCGAGATATCATGCGGGTAACTTCTTTAGTTTGGCCACTAAGGTAATACTAAAACAAAGTGTAAGTTGAGAGAAAAATTAAAAAAGAAAACCATCAGAAAGTTTTGCTGCACATTAAATGTAAAAACTAATTTCATTTTATTTCAGTTTCTGATAATTGAAACAAAAATTGACGAAGTTTCATAAAAAAAGAAAGTATAATTAACTGTACCAATCTAGTGATCCTAACCCAAACATAACTACAACCCGAACACACACCATTCCTCCTATCACCTCACCACCATACTCTTCCACAAACACTGCCTCCTCTCCCTGCACAAGTTGTTTAAGTAAAATTGCCCCAAGCTATTTGAGTGCTTTGGCCAAAGTTATACTAGCGCTTAAAGCACGACGCTAGAAGCGCTGGGCTGACGCTGGTTGAATAGGTGTGTAAGGGCAGTATAGTATTCCAGATTCACTGCATCGGTATTTAAAGGTTTGAGGTTGCGTTCCATGAAAAATCTGGATTTACATCTGAATGTATCGAGATTTTCAGAAAATCCATCAGCTAACATATATAAACAAATATAAATATATTATTATCTAATTTAATATTATAAGTTAATTTAATCTATCAAATAATTTAATCAATATACCAAAAAAAAAAAAAACGACAAAAAAACAAAAAAAAAAAACAAAGATGGGAAAAAAAGGAAATGAAGGGTATGCGAAAAAAGAATATTTAAAAATATCATGGCTTCGGCTACAACAAAAATACGAATAATTAATAAATAGTTAATTAATTAATTAAAACTCATTGAAGATCAGAAATTGCTAAAATAATAACACGTAATAATTTCTATATAAATACTTTAATTAAAACGTGTTACTATTAATGTATTAAAGTTTGTTTACATAATGTGACCATTCCAGATTTACTTAACTGAAAATTAAAAGACTGAGAATAGCGGTTAAGTCTGGGGTCAAAGACTTTGACAAAGAAAGGATGGGTCGCAGGAGCTCTCCTCAGAGGATTGGGTATGCGACTGGATAGTTCAGGAGAGAATGTATAATTTAAGCTTAAAGATTGTTTAAGACTAATTTAAAGAAACTTAATTCGCGTGACACTTCGATTGAAGAGTCTTCATAATATTTACAGAATCTTTACCATCATTGAATACACCTCAAGTCTAAAACATTTGCAGTGTAATTCAGCTTTGTTGCAAATCTTCCCATGCATTTTATATAAATTTTAATAGGAACCTACGGATAAAATGAATTAAATGTTACCAAAATTGTAAAGTGTTTTTTTGAGTCGAGTCCAGATTAATTATGTAAACTTGCTCTGTTTCATGTAATCTTAAACTCGCTCTGTTTCATGTAATCTTAAACTCGCTCTGTTTAATTTAATCTTTAACTCGCTCGGTTTCATGTAATCTTAAATTCGTTCTGTTTCATGTAATCTTAAACTCGCTCTGTTTCATGTAATCTTAAACTCGCTCTGTTTCATGTAATCTTAAACTCGCTCTGTTTCAAGTAATCTTAAAACTTCGCTCTGTTTCATGTAATCTTAAACTCGTTCTGTTTCATATAATAAACTCGCTCTGTTTCAAGTAATCTTAAACTCGCTCTGTTCAGTAATCATAAAACTTCGCTCTGTTTCATTGTGAATTCTTAAACTCGCTCTGACGCATTCATGTAATCTATAAAACTCGCTTCATTTTCATGTAATCTTGAAAAACTCGCTCTTTTCATGTAATCTTAAACGCGCTCTTTTCATAGTTAATCTTAAATATCCGCTGCTGGTTTCATGTACATCTTTAAAAAACTCGCCGTTCATGGTAATCTTAAAACTCGCTCTTTCACTTAATCTAAAACTCGCTCTGTTCATGCTGTATGCCTCCAAACTCCGCTCCGGTTCATTAAATTTCATTAAAAACTCCACTCTGTTCATACAATCTTAACTCGCTCGTTCATAATCTTAAACTCGCACTGTTTGATGTAATCTGACAACTCGCTTCTGATTTCAGTATCTTAAAAACTTGCTCTGTTTCATTGTAATCTTAAACTGCTCTGTTCATGTAATTTTCTAAACTCGCTCTGTGTTCAGTAATCTTAAACTCGCTCTCTTATCATGTAATCTTAAACTCGCCTGTTTTAGCAAATCTTAAAAACTTGCCTCTGTGTCATGGTTAATCTTAAAAACCACTCTTTTTCATGTAACTTTAAAACTCACTCGTTCCATGTAAACTTAAACTCGCTCTGTTTCAAGTAATCTTAAACTCGCTCTGTTTCATGTAACCTTAAAACTCGCTCTGTTTCACGTAATCTTAAACTCGCTCTGTTTCATGTAATCTTAAACTCACTCGGTTTCATGTAATCTTAAAACCCACTCTGTTTCATACAATCTTAGACTCGCTCTGTTTCATGTAATCTTAAACTCGCACTGTTTCATGTAATCTTAAACTCGTCTGTTTCATTATCTTTTAAATAAGACGCTCTGTTTCATGTAATCTTAAACTCGCTCTGTTTCATGTAATCTTTAAACTCGCTCTGTTTCAAGTAATCTTAAACTCGCTCTGTCATGTAACCTTTTAAAAACTCGCCCAATGTTTCAGTTATTAATCCTGTTAAACTCCGCCTCTCTTGCATTTAATCTTAAACTCGCTCTGTTTTATGCAATCTTAAACTTGCTCTGTTTCATGTAATCTTAAAACTCACTCTGTTTCATGTAATCTTAAACTAGCTCTGTTTGATGTAATCTTAAACTCGCTCTGTTTCATGTAATCTTAAACTCGCTCTGTTTTATGCAATCTTAAACTTGCTCTGTTTCATGTAATCTTAAAACTCACTCTGTTTCATGTAATCTTAAACTCGCTCTGTTTCAAGTAATCTTAAATTCGCTCTGTTTCATGTAATCTTACAACTCGATCTGTTTCATGTAATCTTACAACTCGATCTGTTTCATGTAATCTTGAACTCGCTCTGTTTCACGTAATCTTAAACTCGCTCTGTTTCATGTAATCTTAAACTCGCTCGTTTCATGTAAATCTTAAAACTCACTGTTGCTTCATACAATCTTAGACTCGCTTGTTCATGTAATCTTAAAACTCGCACGTGTTTCATTGTAATCTTAAACTCGCTCTAATTCATGTAATCTTAAAACTTGCTCTGTTTCATGTAATCTTAAACTCGCTCTGCTTCATATAATCTTAAACTCGCTCTTTCAAGTAATCTTAAACTCGCTCCTTTTCAGTAACCTTTAAAAAACCGCCCAAATGTTTCAATGTTAATTCTTTAACCGTCTCTTTCGTGTTTAATTCTTTAAACCGCTCTGTATGCAAATCTTAACTTGCTCTGTTCATTAATTCTTTAAAACTCACTGATTTCATGTAAATCTTAAAACTAAGCTCTGTTTATAATAATCTAAGAACTCGCTCTGATTTCATGTAAATCTAAACTCGCTCTGTTTTAGGCCAAAAATCTAAAACTTGCTCTTTTCATGTATCTTGAAAACTCACTCTGTTTCATGTGAAAATCTTAAACGTAGCATCTGTTCATGATAATCTTAAACTCGCTCACTGTTCATAATCTTAAAACTCGCCTCTGTTTCATGTGTAAATCTAAACCTCGCTCTGTTTCCACTAAATCTAACTCGCGCTTCAGGTAATCTTAAACTCGCTCGGTTTCATGTAATCTTAAGACCCACTCTGCTTTCATACAATCTAAGACCTCCTCTCGTTCATGTTAATCTTAAAACTCGCACTGTTCATAAATCTTAAACATTGCTCTGTTTCATGTTAAATCTTAAAACTTCTCTGTTTCATGTAATCTTTTAAACTCGACTCTGTTTCATTGTAATCTTATGCCCGTATTTACGAATCAACTCTTCTTTTGAAAAAAAAGTCTTGACTTTCCCGTAAAATAGCCTCAAGATTAAGCATATCCTCCACTGCATTAAAAGAATCTAAAAAAAACCTTGCTATTTATAAACCCACCTTCCTTTAATCGGGTGCACTTGATCGAAGACAGTTTTTCAAGGAAAAAACGTCATCATATTCATTGACGTCAGAGACCAATAAGCACAATTGCAATCACAAAGTAAATGGAAACTAGAAGTAAAATAAAAGTTATTATATATTAATTTTATGTTTACTAAAAATATAAAATGATATTTAAAAAGAAAAAAAAAATTAAGAGTAAATACTATTCTTAGCGGTTCAATAAAATTACTATGAAGAATTGAAGAATGTGTTGCTTCAACATTTATTACTTCCAGTTGCTTTGGTTGGCATAGCCGTAGGCTGAACGATAGCCTAGTACGAAATATGAAAAATTATAAAAATCATCTGCGCTCCTACACTAAGTTAGTCCCGATCGAAGGTATGCCGACTGCCTATTTCTCTGTGCTGAGCCTAATTATGTGGTTTTTGTGTATTTTCTTACACAAAAGTATATAATTGACAAAATCATTACATAATAAGTGCCAAAAAATGATATAAATTAATTAATAATAGCGACAAATTTGTACAATTAAAAAAAAACAATGCTGCCCGCTCGGAAAAAACAAAATTCCAAAGAGTTACCAAGGTTCGGTTCAGAAGCTACCTGACTAAGGACAGGAAGATTTCGCCAAGTAATTTGCGACGCAAGGCTTCCTTACGGAAAAAAATTATCTCAAGGAATCGATTCATAAATCTTAAATTTACGTAAGGAGAGGGATTCTGAAGAACACTTGACGAAAGAAATGAGAGAAAAGGGCCGGTATGTAAATACGCCCTTAAACTCGCCTCTTTTCAAGTAATCTTAAACCGCTTCTGTTTCATTGTAACCCTTTAAAACTCGTCACTGTTATCATCGTATTCTTAAACTCGCTCTCTTTCAGAACCTTAAACTCGATTTTTTTTCACCAGTTCACTTGATCATTTATCATGTTAATCTTAACAAAACTCACTCTAGTTTCATGTTAATCTTAAACTAGCTCGTTTCACATGTAATCTTAAACTCGCCTCTGTTTCATGTAATCTTAAACTCGCTCTGCTTCATGTAATCTATCTAAATTATTGACGCCTTCAACAATTTTTAAAACAGTTGACACAACCAAAACATTAAATAAAAATCTTACGTTACAATGAGAGGAACATTAAACATTTGTTAATCTTTTATGTGAAAACTGCATCAAACTATTATACTGTTTTTAAAATATTGTTACTGAACTGATGTTCTTCTTGCATTGATAAATCGTCTATTATACAAATGTGCGGTTGGAGGTAAGAAATTCATGGAAAAAATATTACTTTCTATGAAAAAAATTTTTAAGCTCAAATCTAATCTAACTGATAAATATTTTGCTCACAACGAACATGGTAATTCAGCAATACTACTACTACTACTAGCTACTACTACTACACTAATAATAATTAAGTCAAAATAAATAATAATAATAATAATAATCAAATTTGGATTTATTCAAAACGATCTTTTACAGTTCTAAAATTGGACTGCTGCTGCATTCATGAATTTTGCCACAAAATTATTATTTTATTTTTTAATTCATTAGTATGTAAATTTTTTTTTAGGTAAATTTTTTCCACACCAAGTTCCAAAAGTCCAGAAATCAATTAGAAATAATTAAAGATTACTAAAATATTTTAAATCTTTTAATTAGTTAAATAGCAGTAAAAATTGTTTATGTCTTTCGAGATTCCATATTGACCCTGTACAGTGGTGAGTTGCCAAAATTTTAAAAACCTATATTCTGCTTTGTCAAAAGAGTTAATTGCCGGTTCGCTCTCTTGAAAAAGTTTCCTGGAATAAGCACGAAAGATCCAATGAGCTTCTTCAAACTCATGAGTCAGTCACCCTCACCCGATAATCTGCCACGTTAGTGTTCTCCCTTTAATACGATATAATCAATTTCGAAGTTATTTGGATTCGCACTTTTCACATTCTCAAACCGCACCAGGAGAACATTTGTGATCCAAGATAAAAAATACGGTACATTGTTTCTAACTTTTGTGTTCATACTGCCGTGTTTTTGTTTTTATTTTGTGTTAAACTTTCATTCAAAAACTTATATCTGAGCCCACCTGAAGGGTTTAGGTTAATTTAAGCATTGGTGTTTTATTATTATTATTATTATTATTATTATTATTATTATTATTATTATTATTATTATTATTATTATTATTATTATTATTTGTTTGTTATGTAGCTGCTTGGTCTGTGCCATCTCTTCCTCATTTTACAAAGAAGGACTTAGATAACATGCAGCATATCAAACCATAAAGAAATTACAAGTACTTTTGAAACCAAATTTTGTAAATATATGAAAAATTGAATGAATAAAAAATATAAAAAGGCAGAGAAAACTCTGCTATTTTTAGCCCCACCCCTTCAAATATTATTCTTTTGGGCTCAATATATACCCTTTATGCGAATGGGTAAGAGTTTTTTGCTAAAAATTTGGCACGTTAATTAATTATTTGAGGCAATATTCAGTACCTATTTTTAAATTTAAGGAAAAAAATTATAGTTTAAAGATGAAATAATATTAATTCTATTCAAGAACATACAAAATTTGTTATGATCTTAATAAAATTTAAGGATCATGTCTATTATCTTTGAGTGAGTTTTATCTATAATCCGGATTGCATGGATGTCCGAACACATTTTTATTTGATAAAAGTCAAAATAAAACTGTATGTAATTAAAGAAGATCACACCTTTAAAAATATTAAAAAAAAAAAAAAAAAACAAGGTTATTTTAATCATGTAACCTAACGTAACTTAAACTATACCTAACGTAACTTTAAACCAAACAGATTAGTATATAAGTTATTTACTTCCATAGCTTCAATAAATAAATTCACAATAAACATGCTGTAATAAAAGTAATAATAATGAAGAGAAAAAAAATTCAATTTTCAATTTTTCGTATACCATTGGATACATTTTGTTCTCAATACGTAAATTATGGAAAAAAAAAAAAAATGACTATCGCTGATAGTCACAGATAACAGACATGAGCCAAATTTAAAATGTAATAATTGATAATAATAGTTCCCCCCCTCTAAAAAAAAAAAAAAAAAAAAAACGAACAAAGTTTCCATTATACTGTAAAAAGTTGGCTACCCTGCTCTAGATCTCGATAATATAAATTTAATGTACTCTATTTTTTCTATTGTATTTAGTTTTCTTTAATTTGAATTTGAGAATATAAGACTCCCAACCCCAATCTGGTTACGAATTTACGAGTATAAACGGGAAATTAGATTCACACATCCGAAGACGCTTGCAGATGTCAGGCATTCACATATGGCGGATGGGATGAAATTTACTAAAACGAAAAAAATAAACCACAAATGTAAATACAAAGATCAATGCATAAAATGAGACGATTGACTCATTATATATATTATATATATATATATATTATATATTATATATATATTATATATAAATGTATATCCAATAAAAAAATAAATATATATATATATATATATATATATATATATATATATATATATATATATATATACCCTATATGGTAATTGTTACCCAGAGGGTTGTCACCCCCGATTTTTATGAAAATCACAGGATCGACTCCAAAAAAAAATAATAATGACAGAATAGTAAAACGAAAATTGTCGCCTCTTAGGAAAAAAAAGTTACAGGTCTCGCAAAATATGGTTAAAACTTCCCATAAGGCTTTCTTACAGGAGGCCGCCATGTTTTCGCACATTGTAAAACATGCGACATTAAAAAACGCAAGATTTTTTTGAAGAAAAAAAAAAAATTGCGGCGTAATATATATTATATATATATATATATAATATAATATAATTATATTATATATATATATATATATAATATATAATCATATATATATTATAATATATATATAATATAATAAATATATATAATATAATATATAATTATAATATATATTAATTATATATATGATATATATAATATATATTATATTATATATACACTAACCTAATTAGTAATCGCTCTGAATACTCCGAAGAGGAAGTTACTGTTAACAGACTGCTTGTTTGGTTGGTTATTTTGTAGCAACTCTTCGGAATAAGAAAAACTTTCTTTTTTAATGAATTAAACTCTGCATATGTCCCGTGCGAAATGATTTTTTTAAACCGTATTTGGGACACGAAATCAACCATACCCAAATTTTCTTTTTAATATTTTTCTTTTTGTTTTGATAAGCTGCGTATCATTATACTAAAATTGAAAGAATGTCACTGCAAGATTATCCTGGCTTATCATATTTATCTGCTATTTCATTGAATATCCTCCATAATGATTGTGCTTCTTCACATTCATAGATTTCTTTAAGGTGTTCACAATCTTTCTCTTAAGTAACTGATTACTAATATCACTGTTAGAAAATCTAGAAAATGATAGTATTGTAATTTAATAACCCTTACACAAAGAAATAGTTTCATTAGAAAAGTAGCACCACATCCTTTTATACTGAACCATATGATACTAAAATCTATGCTAGGATTTTGGCAATTAAAAAAAAAGGTGTGTATTTAATTAACTACAATATGAATAAAAAAAAAAAATTATTAACGCCACACACACACACACACACACATATATATATCATATATATATTTATATATTATATATATAATTATATATATTATATATTAATATATATTATAATATATATAAAATATATATATAGAATAATATATATTATATTAATATATATATATATAATATATATATATATATAATATTATAAAGCATAATTCCAGGAAAAGCCATGGAGAATTATCTCGAAAAGATGACACACAGGAAAAAAACCAACGACATATTTGGAATCAGCTTTCTTCTCCATAGCTATTACCAGTTGTAATGTTTTTTTTAATATATTATAGCCTAAATACCTGCATCTATGATTTAAAACTTACGAACACCCTAGAGTAGACCCATAGATATGGCGGAAGTCGGGGTCTCTCGGCCTCTAGGTGGACGACGGGGGACTTCGTTCCTCCCCTCTGTCCCCCATCGGCTCGAGCCCCCTAAAAAATTGAAGTTCAAAGAAACATATATTATCCATTAGGGGCTCGGAGCCCACCTGAGGTTAGTAATTTAACATCTGGTGTTTTATTATTATATTATAATTATTATTATATTATTATTATATTATATATTATTATTATTATTATTATTATTATTATTCGTCTTGTTTGAAACGGGGATCAAACAGCGAGTCACTAATAAGCAGAACCGGGTGAGATCGTTTCAAAGAATTGGTTTAGAAAAGTCATAAAACCAATAAAGAATAGTGCCCTAGCTTGAAATGTATAAATAAGTCCTGTATAAGATAACATTTGCTTACTAGAGAAGATATAAAAAAGGGCAGAGAAAACGTCGCCATTTTAGCCCCACCTTCAAAATATTATATCCTTTTCATTGGCTCAGATATATACCCTTTATACAATGGGTAAGAGTTTTTGCTAAAAATTGGCACGTTAATTAGATTATTTCGAGGCAAATTCATACCTATTTTAAATTATAAGGGAAAAAAATCTATAGTTTAAAGATGAAATAATATTAATTCCTATTCCAAATTGAAATATTACGAGAATACGAAGTTTTAAGGATCATGTTCTATTATCTTTGAGTGATTTATCTATATCATTGCATGGATTCGAACACATTTATTTGATAAAGTCAAATAAACTTTTGATTGTAATTAAAGAGATTCACACCTTTAAAAATATTAAAAAAAAAAAAAAAAACCAAGTTAAATCTATAACCTAACCGTAACTTAAATTGATGCTTAATAATATGTAATTAGTATACTAATTATATTTTACTTCCATTGATTCAATAAAATAAATACAAAGTAGTTAAATACTGAATAAAGTTATATAAATAGAGAAAGAAAAAAAAGTTCCAATTTTGCTCATGCGCGTTGTTGTACATTTGGTTCGATAGGAAAAATTATGAAAAAAAATGTGCTAAAAAATGCAACTTGCATATCTCTTTTGCTTGATGGAGTTGCAATATATTACACTATTATTAATTATAGAAAACTAATAACAGATTTAGAATCAGCGTATGAAAGATATATTTATTAATATAGATATATAATATAGTATATACTATAGGATAACACCCACAGACACCTGATGATAGCAAATCATATATACACCCAAAAATTTAATATATATATATTTAATTTAGTATTAAAGTATTATAAACATATAAATAAAGATAATGATATAATATATAAGTTATAAAATATATATCTATTAATAATACGATAATAAAATTATATTAATATTAATTTATAAATATAATTATTATGTATTAAAAGTTAAGGTTCAAATTATTATTACTATATTAATATAGTTAACAACATGCTCTAAAAAAAACAAATAAAAAAAAGATATAATAAAAAAAAAATAAAAAAAATATATAATAAATATATATAATAGATATAAATAAAAAAAAAAAAAAAAAAAAAAAAAATAAAGTTTGTCACAAAGTTTTTAAAAATTTAAAAATATCAAAATATAAAAAAAAAAATATCCTTCTGACATCTCAGTGATCCATATATATTTAACTCTGTGATAAAAAATAAGTTAGTAAAAAGCTCATACACTACTCTCTAATATTAAATCTGCGTAATTAATATAATATTGATAATTTAATTGTATATAACTCTATACTATTATTTTCATATATATTTGTATATAGATTTATTCTATTGAATTATATATTGAATTGAATGATAAAATACTATTAAAAGATATTACTCCCAACCCCACATTATACTAGCGTGACGAAATTTTACGATTATAGATAGAGTATATAAAGTAATATTATAATAACGTGATGAGAAATTAATCACACATCCGAAGACCTTGCAGATGTCAGGCATTCACATATGGCGGATGGGATGAAATTTACTAAAACGAAAATAAAAATAAACCACAAAATGTAAATTACCAAGATCCAATGCATTAAAATGAGGTATATATATAACGATTGAACTCATTAATTATTATAATTTAATATATATATATAATATATTAATATATATATAATAAATATATATATATAATATATATATATATTATATATATTATATATATATTATATATAATATTATATTAATAATTATATTAATATTAATATATAAATATATATATATATATATATATATATATTATATATTAATAAATATTATAATATATTAATATATATATATAATATATTATAATATATAATATATTAATATATTAATATATATATATAATATTAATAATTATATTAATATATTAATATATTATATATATTATATATTATAATATATATATATAATATATTATATATATATAATTAATATTATATAGTTTTATAATATATTAATATATATATATAATATTAATAATATAATATTAATATTATATATATTAATGTCCTTTTTATGTTATATTTTTTATTAAAGACTCACGATATGATATTTTTTAGATATTTTTTATTTATTGTTTTTTTATATACCTAATTTTTCATTATAGCTTAGTATATTGATACTAACAATGAATGTTCAATTTGTTAATCCGGGTCCCTTACTAGTTCTGATTGAAAAATTCTACATATGTCAAACGAGAACTCTCAATCAGAAAAATTATAATTATTAATGAGAAAGAATAATGTTGATATAAAACGAAAAAAACAACATGTTCGCTCTCATTATTATTGAAATATAAAAAATGAATATATTAATATTAAATTTCTAGAAAAAAGTTATATATTACTCCCACACACGTAAATGTAAAGTACAGACACATCTTACAGAATAAAAGCGGCTTACCTTTTACATAGTTGAAGACAGCGCCGCATATTGAGAGAGAGTGATGCGTCTATTACCATTGCAGAATACACTATAAAAAAAAAACTAAGTAGCAATAATATTTAAATATCAATAAAAACTGAGCAAATATCTCTATATATATTCACTCGATAAGTTTTATAAATTGGGGGTTCACACAAATACAATTGAAGGAGAGTGGTCGTTACAACACTAACAAAAAAAGTGATTAAAAAACAAGGCGTAACAGAATAAAAATGAAAATAAATATAGGTAGGGCTCGCAAGCTCGACGGGGGACAGAGGAGGGGGGACGTTTTCATACCCCGTAGGGGAGTGGGGCGGAGGAACCCCACGCGACACCCAAATACCATAAAAAGACGGTGATTCCCGGAGACCTCATCCCACGGTAATAAATGGAGGGGAAATAGTTTCTACACCCTGTAAACTATTCCCCCGGTAAAAGGCCGAGAGACCCCGATCTCACTGCTTATCTATTGCGGTTTATCCCTATTGGCTATTCCTTAGATTAATAAAAAAAAAAAAAATTAAATACTACGGAGGTAAACGTAACTTAGGTTCACTTATATATTACATTTTTTGATCACGTGTCCGTCAACCTCTTCAAATTGACTGTTAGGTATAATAATCATTAATGACATAGCCAAACTACTATATAACACAAAAAATAAAAAAAAGTCTAAAAAGCTAATACGTAATCCTTTCGGTGTCAGTCCAAACATGATATAGTATATATGAGTAATGTACTATAATACGGAATAAATAATATAAAAATCAAAAATTAAAAAATAAAACCCAAATTAGAGTTTTTTTACTTATTGATTTTATTTATAAAAATAAATATATCACTTACAATTTAATGAAATTTTTATATTTTATATTACAATATATATATTATTAAATTGAATTTTTTATTATATAGATCTACAATATTTATTCTATGTAATACTATAGAAATAAAAAAAATGAATTCAAAAAATGAAGAAAGGAAATATATATATATATAACTATTAATATATATCCCTGAAAAAATTATGATTATGTATCTCTATATTATTAGTTTTTTTACTATTGTACAGACACACACTGTATTTCAAACATTATGTGATGAAAGGTAGACTGGGATGAAAAAATCCCAATAGAAATAAAAAAAAATTAAAATAAAAAGACTCAAGGTTCGAAAAAAAAATAATAAAGCAATGTGAAACTCATGAATATTTAATTTTATTCGCTTTAAATACCAGTGCGAATTTCATTACTTCTTTAATGTTTTATTGTTTAGGTATTTTCTGTTCTTTTCAGAATATATTGCTGTAAGTAATTTATAAAAATCGTAGATGGTTTTTATATTTTGAATATGTTTCTCCATAGACAAATGTTTATACAATAGAAATTGGATCTTATAATTTTTGCAAGTGTTATAATTTTTTTCTTGTTTTTATTAATAGTGGCAACAGGAATTAGACAAACTTGTTATGAGAAATCGGCTGGACATGGGAAATTATTATATATAATATTATAAGTATTTATAATAGTATAATATATAATATATATATATATATAGTATATAATATATAATATATATATTATATATATTATATATAAGCATATATATATTTATATAATATAATATAATATTATATTATATATACTATTTATAGTATATATATATGTGTGTGGGGTGTGTGAGGCCCATGAATTAAGGATTTTAAAATCTGATTAAGCTGCTGCAGCGAGATTTATCATCATAAAAATTTAATTATTCATGTTTTAGGTGGTGAAGTCGGTGGTCACGTGGTGTAAACGAACCGTAATACAAGTGATATTAACACCTTTTTAATGGCACAAAAATTTGACTGCATAAAAAAATTCCCAAAGTTAGTCGCGAGGTTAGGAATAGGTTTTAGTTGATGATTCCAAAAGGAAGGGAAGTAATCTGGAATTAGTTAGGTTATGTTAGGTTTGTCGACATTTGTACTAGCTTCCTTTTAATTAATATAATTTGTACACAAATTATTGTGTGTTATTATGTGTGGCTCAATAGCGTAGAGAACAGAGTTGCATGGAAGGGTCCGTTTGATCTATCGGAATCTAGGTAGAATTACCTAGAGAAAGTTCCCCTCCTAGAATAGGAATATGCCCATGAGGTGTGAATTAAAAAAAAAATAGCAATTTTTGATCATTAATGAGTTTTAAATAAAGAAAATTAATTAAAGTATTTATTTATTAATTAATTGATTCGTATTTATGTTGCTATCCATAATTTATAATTTATAACTTTTAATATTCTTTAAATATCTTTAATATCTTTTTCTATGATTTTTTAAGTATAAGGAACTTATTTGATTAATTAAATTAGCCGATTGATTAAATTATATTTATTTATTTTAATTTCTATTTGTTTAAATATATTAGATGATATTTTTTTTTTATCCGAGCGTTCCACTCTGAATTTCACAAAAATCTCGCTGCATCCGGATTTAAATCTAGATTCTACATGGAACTCACCATTTCATTAAAAATGAGATTAATAGGATTTTTTTTAATGTTTATTTCAGTTTAAATAGTATATATTTTATATTATTATAAATACAATTTTGTTTTGTAAATAATGCTAGATTTAAATTTTTTAATTTCGGCAGGTGGTCCTAGGTCAATCATCGCTCATTATTCTAGAATCTAGAGTCTAAACAATCTAGATTCTAGAGTCCCTCATGAATTTCTTTCATAAACACAATATATGATCTGAAAATTACGTACAAAATGGTATTAATATTACGTTTTTAGATTAAAGGAAAATATAAAACATTCTTAAAGACTAAATGCATTTTTGTTTTAGTAGTAAAATTGTTGAAATTAAAAATAAAAATTATATTTTGATGGATTTTTCAAAAGTATGATAAAAAAAAAATTATCTTTTAGTGCAACAATTTTAGAATGAAAATATCAGCGCATTTTCGGGGATTAGCCAAGATGGTCGACACTCGACAGGAAATCAAAAAACTTTCCAGTACAGCCCACTGCAGGCGTTAGGATAGATGAATCCAGCAAAACTTAACCTATCCTAACCTAACCTAACCTAACCTAACTTATCCTAACATAACGCCTGCGGCGGGCTGCACGGAAATTTTTTTTGATGTTTCAATTATTTGACCTGTCGACCATTATTTTGTGCTAGTCCTCTCAGGGATATTATTAGCCTGATGTTCAGATGGTAATTAATACTATTAAGAAGTTACTTTAGACTCATTTCAAGAATCTCAATAGTATTTAAGGTCTTTCACTTCTCCATGAGAGGATACAGTCGTAGATCTGGTAGATTCTTGCGTTTCTGGTGTTGGTTGAGTTTTGTGGGAAAAATTAATTTTAGATCCCTTAACATTGAATCTTTATTATTGATGAGAAAATGATTCGTGTTCGTCCCTAGACTATTTATTATTATTGTTTGGATTTGAAAGAAATTTAACAGTTTACTGAATAATTATTTACTGACTATTATAAATCGAGAGGGACCCCAATATAGAAATCTAAATTTGATATATTATGTATTATTATATAATGATATATATTATTTTGATATATATATATTAGTATAATATATATTATAGTATATAATATATATATATATAGATGCAGTGGCGTACCTTGAAGGTTATAATTGGGTAGGCATTAGATATATTTATTATATATATTATAATATATATATATATATTATATATTTATATATATATATATATATATATATATATATACTAATAGTATAATATATATTATATAATATATATATATATAAACAAGAATATATCTCAGAGAGAGAGAGAGGGAGGGAGAGAGAGAGAGAGAGAGAGAAGAGAGCAGCAAACAGAATATATATATCAAAAACTTATATGCAAATTATTTTAACGTGAAGAAAGTTTCCTATTCGCGATTTCGCGTATTTTTTGCTCGGAAAGAGGGATGAGCTTGGCTTTTTTCTATTATATTTTATATGAAAATACGGAATAGATCCTCTTCCAATAGGAATTTTGAGTTATTACTTTTAAATAACTGGGTAGGAAGGAAAATTTCCAAATGAATTTAATTATTATAATTGTTATTACTAAAGTAAGTTGATTTTTCTTTAAATTTTATTTATAAATAATTCTTGTTTACACTTTCATATAAAAGGTTCAAAAATTCATTGAATTTTACATTTAATTTAATTCTATAAAAAGACTCAAAATATTGGTAGGAGCTACCTACCCTGCATACCCTATATATACGGATTATAACGCCTGAGTATTATATATATATATATATCTATATATATATATATTATAGCTATTTATATATTATATTATATATATATATATATATATATAGTATATATATATATATATATAATATTATATATATATATATATCAGAGAGTGTTAGGTTTTTATACCTTTTTTTAAAGCCCACTAATAAAAACAACAAAAAATTGTTTTTTACGTTATTTTTTTTTTTAAATTTTTTCTAATAAAAAGTAATAAAAAGGTGCTTTAAATGAAAGGATATATAATTATAATTGTATTTTTATATATAAATAAATGGGATGAAATAATTAATCCTATGCTCAAATTAGAAATAAGAGAAAGATTACAGGTCAGTTGTTCAAAGGCCATCCTCAAAGCATTACCTATTTGCAATTTTGTTGATTAGTTTTCAATATTAAAGAAGTAATTAATGCAAGATGGGGTCAGTCATAGTGCGGATAAGAGATGAGTATCAGATAGGTCAATAATGAATAATTATTATAAAGAGGTTGGGGATAGAAAGGAACTCTGAGTGGCAAGACTCAGGCAAACTTGGAGGAACCACATTGACCATCTGCAACAGCTGCTATAAAGAAACTTCAAAGGAAATCAAAGATAGATTGCCGAGAGTAAGATGGACAAAGAAGGAAAAATGTTTTAAAATCAAAAGTTTTGACACACTCTATCGCAAGCTATCGATATGCACAGCTTAAGAGTAAAAGATTCAGGAAAGCGTAGAGTCAAAGGACCAATAATAATATTTTCCCAATAATCAGAAAGAGAAGGGAAGGATATCATCACTGGAATGTTCCCTTAAGGAAGTTATAAAGTCGGTCTCGAAAAACATTTAAAAATTTTGATATTTCATAATTTCCCTATGTATAGAATAACACTCAAATTTCTTACAGCTCTTTCTCTTTATATTTATTATTTGAAAAAATATATATATATATACTCACTCACTCATACTATAATATATATATACTATATTATATATATATATTATAATATATTTACTTGCGCTGTATGCTGTGTTAGTTCAGAAGAAGAGAGATTTTTCTTTGGAAACTTTGTTTGAGATGTTATAATTTGTGCATGTTAATTTGAGAAGGTTAATTCAAGCTCAGCGAAAGAAAAGTAAATATTTGACATTGGATCTCAGTTGAGGGCAAATTATCCTGTCTCGACGACTTGAATGAAGTTGCTGGGTCGTGGAAGGAATGATAAAAAAATATATGTAAACCAATCATCGATTCTCCACACCGTATTTCCTTTATTTTTCCAATCCAACATATGTCATCATATACTAGTCAAGCTAACTGTGTCATTTATACTACTACACTAATGAAACATTTTAGCTGAAGCAAGTGGTCTTACGTAAAACGTCAGTTTTGAGGTTGGTTAGCACCTACATTATGTTGCTTTCCTGAAAGTGGAAGAATCTTTTAAAAGTTTTCTTGTTCACAATAATTCTCAAACAATTGGGTCTCGGAGGTGAGTGGTGCGTTTTTAAAGTCTTCAATGTGTTTCATGATTATCTTCTTGCACGTGTTTACGAGAAGAATATAAAGTTATTGTCTTGTTTTCATCTTTGCAGAATGAAAATAGTGAGTTGGGTGGTCAACCTATTAAGAATTATGGTGTGTTGGTTGTCTTTTAGTAAGTCTGTTTGCTTAAATTCGCTCTTGTTGTTCATACCAACACCTTCAATCACATGGCATTTTTCCCTGTGTTTTTCACAGATGCAAAGAAATGCCATTCAGCTTTTAATGCGAAATCTTTTTGGGTGATGGCAATGTAACGTAAACCTTTTTTTTATTCTTATTACTCGGTCTACGCAAATTCTACATCTTGAAAAATATACTAGTATTTACAACCTTTTAGGCAAATTATGTTTTAATATACTCATATTACTGACATATTGTTTTGGAAACGATAGAGAAATGATGTGTATGTGCTCTAAGGGAAGTAGTTTAACTTAAAGCACTATTTGAGAGTCACAATTTGTTAGGTTTAATATTATTACAAATTATGAATTTAGACATGGGTGCAAAGTAGCTTGGTCATTGACCCAAAGATACCCTTGAAATTCGTCTTGAACTACGTCGTGTATTTTTCGGAAAAATCACGCACAATAGATTATGGGACGTTGCGCGTAGGGGTTCCTAACTTTTTAGGGTAGTAATCAAGATTCTAAGAGTTTGGGTGTTTTGAGACACCTTCAGTGTAGAATTTAATGCTCTTTTCGAATGGTTGTTGGTTAGTTTCAACTATGCCTTAAACTAATCACTTTCTATTCATATTAAAGGGGGAGATATGGGTGAGGGGGGTATTCATAATGTTGATATGTCCATAAAATGAAAAATCACGTGATAACCTTTTTAATTATTTCATAGCGATCAGCAACGAAACTTTCGGAGTAAGTATAGTTGGGGAAGATATATATTTTTTGTTTAAAATAAATTTTTTGTATGAAGAACCATTTTGCCTCTGTGCATGGGAAAATTTCTAAATTTTGCAAAATAACCCTCATAGGTGCTACCGCGGCAAACCCTTGGAGTCTTACAAAACATTTATTCTAAACCCATGTAAATTTCCTAAGTAGTAAATATGAACTGAAAGTTTCGTATTGAATGAATAAAGAAAAACAAAAAAAAAAAATAATTATACATACAATTTTTTAGTAGCAAAAAAAAATTTTTTTTTCAAAAATTAATTAGAATTTAGTCGTGTGAGTTTTTTAATATTTACTCGAATGCAATGAAATTTTCACAGCTTGTGTACTCTAGCATAGAGGTATACATATTCTATTTAGATTAATATTTGGTATGACCCCAACAGTTTTGCCCCTGATCACGAGAAAACTTTTGAAACTATGAAATGTATTCTCCATTGTAGGTCAGCGGACAATCTATGGGCATAATCAAAAACTTCTCTCTAAAAAACAAAAATGTAACCTTCCCCCCAATTATATACGCTCTGCAATTTCAAACTGATCGTATAATAATAATTAGGTTTTCATGGTTTTTTATTTTTAGTGTTGCCGAAATTTTTTTTTTAAGGATTGGTATCATGGCAATAATTTTTTTTATCTCCATCTTTAAAAATGAACATTTTTCATGGCCTTTTAGATCGACGATACTATCATGGCATCTTTTTATTTTAGATATTTAATTTTTCTGTACGACCATGGTTTTGCTGGTCTAACTTGTCGGAAACTTTTTTAAAATTTATAAGTTTTTCCATGAACAGCGGCAATGAACAGCGGCAAAAGCGCTTAGTATACAAAAAATTTATTCTACACAATATGTGTATTCTTTCTAATTATTTCATGCTCTGAAAGTTTTTTCGTATTTAATCCGGATATATAATTAAAAAAGTTGAGTTACCAGATGTGGTCTTTTTTATTCGCCTAATAAAAAAGAAAAACTAAAGAATAAATCAAATATATTCATTAGGCACATATCTTTTTTATAATGAATCTGATTTTGAATTATTTTATTAAAACTTGCTTAATTAAGTTTTTATACATTTTATTATTTTCTTTATATAAATTTGTTGTATACCCAACGTTTTTGCCGCTGCATTTAATCGTCTTCTTGAACTATTTTTTACTAAAAAAATACTTTTTTTAATTTGTGAAGCTGCTAATTTCAATTGAATAAATTCAAGCCTTTTATATATTTTTCTTTTCTTTTTGTTTTTCAATTTTTGATCTTGATTACATTTTTGATGTAATAGAATTCATGCTCAAAAATAAAACTTTTGGTGTATTATATGAATAACTTTTTATAATTCCAAAGAACTACCTCATCATCCAGATTTAACAATATCTCATAAGAGAAGGAATTCCTAGGATAAAATTAGCTGCATATTTGTAAGTTATTTCTATAAAAATATATGCGTATAAGGCAAGTATTTTCAGTGAATCTCGCTTGAAAAAATTTTTATAGTTACTACGAAAGTCAGTGGGAAAGCTTTTTAGCTGTTAAAAATTTTTTTAATTTTAATAAGAATGAGAAGAAATTCAGCTCTTTGTAAAACCATTTTTTGCATATGTTTTTTGTGCATTTCCTGTAGTTCTTTAATGATTTATATTACTAAGATATATACTTTAACAAATATAATTAACTAAATATTGGTCAACTCGCACAAGTTCCTCCTTATATGCATTCCAAATTAAGAAAGTTCTTTTCTTTCTTTCTTTCAAAAATTTCGATTAAATTTTATAAATATAATGGTGACTTTTGAGATTTGCAAATTTCAACCATTTGACCTGTTGATGTTAATAATAATATATATTATTATATAATAATATATTATATTATAATATATTTAATTATTATATATAATTATATATATTTATTACTATATTATATTATATATATAATATATATATTATATTATATATATATATTATATTATATATATATATATATATTTTTTCATAAATATTAATTTATGTATAATTATTATAATTTTTATTTAAACTTTTTAAAAGTTATTGAGTTATTTCTGACAATCACAGTATAATATAATTGTACAAATCTTATGTTAGTTATTACCATGTAATATAATAAATTTCTTTCAAGTTTCAATATTCCATTTTCTCCTTGATGTCATTGCTTCTTTCATGTGACTATGTTATTGTCTTTTGAATATAAAATAAGTATAGTTAATACATATCATTATAACACAACTTAAAAAAATAAAAATTTTTTTGGTAATTTTGAATGGCTGTATTTCTTAAAACAGGCAAATACCAAAGTCAATATTGCAGGGGAAGGAACATCTATGGTAGTAATATAGTGAGAATTTCAGATTTTTAGCACTTTACACCCATATCAGAGAATTACTACGTTCAAGTTACTAGATTTTCCGAAAAATATTGATTTTATGAACACATCTGTATAATTATATTTTTTAATAAAATATATTACCAAATTTATCAAGGCGGTTTAATTATTTCACAACTCTAAAAGTATTAATCATCGTACATTTTCAATAATTCGTTAAAGTAATTTACCTTCTTTTAATAATATTGATAAGTCCTTCTAAAATAGGCTCTGTTCTTAGAATTTTACAGGCATTTTTGGAATTCATTTTCATTCAAGTGAAATATTATTTTCCATATAAAAAAACAGGAAAGTGCCAAATGTAAACCTTAAATTTTATCCCTATACTTAAATCACTCTTATTGAATTTTGGATATAAGAATTACCCAATATGGAGTTATATGACTATAATATGTTACCTTATCTATTATAGTGATAAAATATTTGCTCCACCTGGTCAAATCATTTTTTGGCTCATCATCCTGATACAATTTACCAGAAGTAAATTCTACAAAACGTAATGGTGGGTTTTTTGAACTTCCAGGGATATACATTATACGGACCAGCAAAATGTAAACGTTTTCAATAAAAATTTATCGAGTGGCACATCAGCGGGTACGGAAAAATGGATGACCTATATTAATATATATTAATATATATATATATATAATATTATATATATTATATAGTATATAATATTATGAGGATATATATATATAAGTTATCTATACTACTACGGTATATTATTATATTATATAGGTATTATATATTATATATAAACATATATGATTTTTGTCTGGCTCCCCCCGAAAAAAATCCCTGGCTACGCCACTGTATTTATAAAGTATTTAATGATATAAAGCACGACTTTTATTTAGGGTTATATATATATATATATATATATGTTATATATACTATTATAATATATTTTCTTATATATTATTATATATTTTATATTATAATATATTATATATATTAATTACTATATATATAGGTACTTATAATATAATATATATATAATAAATATAGATATTATTATATTAGTTTATATATATTATTTATATATTATATATATATAAATATAATATATATATATATATTACATTATAGTGAATATATAATATAGATAATATAATATAATTGATATTTATTATATATATTATTATATATATATAATTATATATATATATATTTATATTCACTAATAAATATATACTAGTACTATACTATATTACTAATATTACCATACAAATATCAAATATAAGAATGGCATATATAGCTTTTCAAAAGATATATCATTTAGATTTAAAGTTTCATAATATTATATGTTGAAAACAATCTAAAAATCATAGTATTTTGTTAAAAAAAATTACTTGTATTTTTTCGAATATGCGAAATTAGACTTTTGCGAATTTTACGTTTTCCATTTATGAGACAACTGTACCAAATTAGTTTTAAATGGCTATCTGGCACCAAAATTATAAGATTTTCTTCTTTTTTTATATTAGAAACTTAAATAAAATATATATATATATAATTTACAGTGTTGTATATTTAATAAATATTATTTATTTAATTATATATATATATATATAATACTATTATATACTATTTAGTTATATACCTATATTATACGGGTACGGCAATTTTGGAAAATGAAAATAATATATATATATAGTTAATATTTATATATATATATATTATATTTATATTATTATATATATATATACTTTATTATATATATCTATATTTATATTATAATTATATATATATATATATTAATATAATATTATATATATAATATAATATATATATTATATATATTATATATATATATATTATAATTATTAATATAATTATTATAATTTATAATTATATTATATAATAATATATTATATAATTATTATATTATATAATTATTATATAATAATTAATTAATAATTTATATATATATATAGTATAAACAAACAAAGTTACTTAATTGACCTTCGTATATTTATATTAGCACTATTATACATAAATAAGATGTTCTACGGACGAAATCTTTTTTTTTTTTCCTCCTATGGTCTGGGGGTGAAATGAGGTTTCGTTAGGTTAGGTTAGGCTAGGTTAAGTTAGGTCAGGTCCGGTCACGTCAACGAATCACGTCGGTTCCAGTCAATTTTTTTTTCTCGAATTTAAAAATTTTCTTAACCTTGCATTTCAAGATAATCTTTTTAAAGATACTGTTTTGTTTTGAAAAACTACCGATAAGGAACATACATTGTTGCACAATAAAAAATATATTAATTTTAATAACCACTAATAATTTTAGATGGGTAACGATATAAAAATTTGTATTTCCCACTTTTTTAAATTTAAATAAAACACATTTATATATTTAACAATTTTTTTTTTAATATTAAATTGAAATTTTGGTAAAAAGAAAGCTAGTAGCTCGTAATCATTATAACCTTATTCAATAAATATTTACTAATAATATTTTATTTCTTTTAAGCAATTCACAGAACTCCCTTCTATATCATAACTAATGCTAGAACGAAAAAATCAAACGCTGTGTCGCGTAATCTTATTAGATGGTCAATTACAAACTGCTCTTGTCCAAAAGTACGATTAACAAAGAATTTATTTTCAAATTTTATTATTATTTTTATATAAAATTTTATTACTATATACCCACTGTATATTATTTAGTAATTTTTGTCACCTATTCTATCATTTTGAATTTTTCATTGATAATAAAAAGTTTTTGTTAGATGTGCTCAGAATTTTAATCCGGAGTTAAATGCAGCTTTCACCATATATTGACTATTTAATATATATTTTATATATATATATATATTATATATATAATAATATATTATTAATTATTATAAATATATATTTATATAATATATAATTATATAATATATATATTTATATTATTTATTTATGAAGTCGTTTAGATTTGGGGTCCCCTGTATCATAAAAACTATGATAGCTACTGATGTAAATATGATAACATTTTTTGATAATCAGCGAAATTGTAATGCAAAGGAAAATGAGAATAAATAAAATAAAGTGCGATTAAAAAAAATAATATGTTTTGATGTACGACAATTGTCGCCCTCCCCCAAATATCTGAGACATGATCCCCCCCAAAATTAGGTTCGGGAAATGTTTCCATTAATAATTAAGACTTGCATAAGTTAAAATGTATAATTTTTTTTTAAATTTTAATTAAACGTAAATGCATGGCACACAAGGATATTCTACGGGGGGCTCTGCCCCCCTTAATAACAAACATTAGTCATAGGAATAATTTTTTAAAAATATAAAAACTATTTTTCTAAGTTAGTATTTACCATAAAAAATGAAATCGTGATTATTTAAAGTTGGTCCTAAAATGATGTAAAAGATATAAGAAAATGGTTTATTTTTTATGGTGTATCTACAGTTTAAATTAAATATGTTTGAAACGTACCGAGGCCTTGTACTTATTTTTTGGAGTTATTTAACTAAAATTAATAATTATTAAAATTTTTATTTGTTTTCTGCATTTAATGTTTCTGCCTGAAATTCTGAAAATGTATTTCAGTATTTTATGTACCATATCAGCAGTTTTTTTAGATACCAGATCTACGTTAATATCAAACGCTGACCATTATATTTATATATTATATATTTATATATAATATTATATTAATTATATATAATTATATATATTATTTATATTATTATTATAATAATATATATAATATATATATTATATATATATATATATATATATATAAATATTATATTATATATAAATTATATATAATATTTATTTATTAATTTATTATATATTAATATATTATTATATATATATATATAATTATATTATATATATATAATATTTATAATAATATATATTATATATTTAATATATATATATATATTATAAATATTATATAATTATATATTATATACTATTATATTCATATATATAATATAATATAATATAATTTATTATATATATTATCATATTATATATATATATATATATATATATATATAATTATATATAATAATATATATATATTATATATTATAATTATATTAATATTTTTATATTATATATATTATATTATATATATATATACTTATATTAATTCGATATGCATAAGAATGTTTGTTTTTTTATATATTTTTTTCCACTGAAAAATATTACCTGAAAACTGAAAAGAGTTGATAAAAGTGTATAAATTCTGATCCACATCTTTACAGACTTTAAAAGTTAGGGATTTAAATGTCTTCCGTTGCTGACCAATGTCTGAACTCTTTCATACAAACTATTCTTTGCTTAAGTTTACTTTAACGCACGTACATTCAGTCATTTTATTTCTAGGGTTTAATCAATTTTTTTAATCAAGTTTTGGAATATTTCATGATTTTCATTGGTTCTTTAAAATGCAAATAAATACATACTGACAATGCATATTTTTTTCTCTTATATATCTAAATTAGACTTTTCTATCTAAATTAGACTTGCTTCTATAGTACATTCTCCTAAATAGGTCAAGAGCTAAGGATAAAAACATAAACGATTATTTCGCCAGTCAAACAAAAGTAATTGACATCTTTATTTACTTCTATCTATCTATCTATCTATCTATCTATCTATCTATCTATCTATCTATCTATCTATCTATCTATCTATCTATCTATCTATCTATCTATCTTCCCAGTCAACCAAAACTCTATCTATCTGTATGGTGTTCTGTCTTATCTATCTATCTATCTATCTATCTATCTATCTATCTATCTATCTATCTATCTATCTATCTATCTATCTATCTATCTATCTATCTATCTATCTATCTATCTATCTATCTATCTATGAGACTCTTTGGTGATACTCTTTATTAATTCCTGGCAAACCAGTGGTACTGGCGTCGAGAATCATGTAAGTTTATCGAATGTTGATAGATAAAGGCGTTATTATCTTTGGCTGAGAAATAACAGACGCACTTTTGCTTCAAGGCAATAACGTGAAGAGAGATTAACTGATTGATGTCAGATTGAGGCTTACAGAACTGTAGATCAACTACGGAGGTCAAAATCATTCAATCACTGAAGAATAGAATGCTCTTTTTTTTTTTATCTATCTATTTCATTTATTAAATCTCAAAAGCAAATAGTTAAAATCCATAAATTCCGCCGTGCCAACCCCCTAGATGGGATGACGGAGGGGGGGGGGAGGATGCGGGATTTATAAGATAGAACTGCATTCTTTAATGTTTCCTCGAGCCTTAAAAGTGAATCAACTTTCCAGTATATAAAAACCTAAGCTTCCATTGGTTACTTTGAACCTAAAATTTTTGTCATTGTTTGCCTTGAAAAAAAATATATATTGCCGTTCATATGAAATAATTTTTTTTTTATTTTATTAATAAACTCAACAAACTGCTTCTAAATTTCAATTGAAAAACATAATCATCTATCTCCTATGATTAGAATCCGGATAGTTTCAAGCATAATAATTTGGGCGTAATTCATGTAAATTTAAGGCAGGTATGTCAAACCGACAACCTGTTATGATACGGTAAATCACCTTTGCACATTCCGTAAAATATTTAATACACACAAACCTATATATATATAAGAAACGGTAGTCTCAAAGCTTATTTATTTGTTTTATGCCCGTATAAATAGCAAAAGAGATTAAATGTTGGATTATAACTGAATGTATTCATGTTAGTGGATGCGGTTTTCAGATTTTTAATAGTTGAGCTAATAGTACATAAGCAACTTTTTTCTTTTGAGGTTATTCATATCGGATCATGTAAATTCACAAAATATTACAATTTGATGTAGTATGAAAGCCTAGTGATCAGTCGTAGTCAAGCTTATTTATACTGTTTTATGGATGTACAAAGCAAAAAGAATAGGTCAATACCAAATGTGTTAATCCACAAATTGTATTTTAATGGTTAGAGTTCTCGGAATATTCAGATAATGTAAGTATGCGCGCGCTGCTATGTCCAATATTTAAAAGAGAGACCAGGACTGATAATGACGTGCTCAATTAACTCCTTTCCGTATCTATAAGCCGCATAAAATAATATGTACTAAATTCTAAAACATCGTAAGACAAATAATGTGGATAAGAGCATAATATTCAAAGGACAATTTATATTGTTTTACTGTGTAATAGCCAAAATAAGATAAACTAAATATAGATACTAAATTATATATTTAACATGTAAATAGATCGCGGTTTTCAAGATAATAATTGAATGAGTTAATAGAAGAATTTAGCAGGTGTTGACGGTAATCTTCTTTGCACAACACAATTACACCATAATTCTGACAAATTTGACCAGAGTAGTTAAAGCTGTAGTCAAGCTAAATATTTATTATTGTTTTATGGATGATTGCAAATGCAAGATGGGAAAATTTGTTTATAATAGTGTGATTCAATGTTAGTATCGGTTTTCAGATAATAATTTGAGGCTAATAGTAAATTGTTGGCAGTGTTTGAGGTTTATTCCTTGGCAAAACCGTTTTAAAATATTTACCAATTTAAAATTAATATAAATGTGAAACTTAAAATGCATTAATTATATTGTTTTTATGTGTAAATAGCAATGCTGAAATTATTATTTATATAATATGTATTCATGTGTTATCGGTTTCCAACCTCGTTTTGAGCTAAAAAAATTTAATTAAGCAGTTGTTGAGGAGTATCTTCTGTTGGACTTCAACCACGTGAGAATATTTACAAGATTTGATGTAGCGTTAGGAAATAAAGGACTCCGTGAGTTCAAGCTTATTGAATGAACGAGGAGAGAGTTAGTATTATGCTGTAATGCAAAGAAATCTAAATTTGTTGTATAATATGTATTCATGTTTAGATCGGGTTTCAGAGTATATAATTTGGGGCTTGAAGAGAGAATAGAGTACAGAGTATTAGAGACGAGAGTGTATTTGAAGGTAGTACTGTGATTAGAGACGAACATAAAGGATTATGAAATATTTAGCAAGTTTTTGAACGTGTAAAGCTGAGAGTAGCGCTAGATACAAGCTGTATTATATATACTTCTGTGTATATGTTGTGAAATAGCTAAGAAACTCTCAATTTGGTAGAGATAGTAATATAAGTGATTCATGTTTTAGATGCACGGTATTCAAAGATAATAAGTGTTGATGTAAGTGAATTTAACTGATAGAGGCGGGTGGTTTAGAGCAAGGAATATCTTCTGCCTTGGACGCACTCAACCGTTTAAAATATATTACAATTTATGTAGTGAATAGAAACGTAGTCAAGCTTATTTTATATTGTTTAGTGTATAATCTTGTAATGGAGCAAAAGAAATCTAAAAGTTTGTATGTATAAATATGATAGTTAAAGTTAGATCCGGGTTTCAGACACTCCAAAATATATAAGGCAAGTTTAGGCAGAGTGTTTGAATAAATTTAATGACTGAGAACCGTAAAATGATTATGACAAAATTTAATTTTGTTGTGCAATAATATTTTTCCAAGAAAATATTGTCCATTGGGTAAATTACGTGCACTAGACAAAACAAAGGGTGAAAGTATATATATGGTATTACGATGTTAGATTCTGAGTTTCAGAGTAATAATTTGTGGCTCACTGAAGGAGTACTTTATTACAGGTGTATGGAGGTATCTACTTTGCATCAACCTTGTTAAAATTTTCTACAATATTGAATGTAGTAATAATCGTAAGAATCTCAACCGAATTCTATAATTGTTTTGTTGTGCATGTGGATAATTGCGCTAAAGAAATCTTAGAAGAGAGATAGTTACGTGAGAGTATATATGTAGTGATAAACTGTAGTAGATCTGGTCTATTCGAGAAATAATAACCTTGAGGAGAAGACTTTGGATAGGTAGTTTAGGCAGTATGTTTATGAAAGGTATACTCACTGTATGCACACCAATCCGGTAAGATCAGATTGCAATTTAATAGTTGTGATAAAGCGATATTCACGAGTTCTATTATTTAGTATTGTTTTATGTTCACTGTCACAATAAGCAAGAGAGAATCTTAAATACTTGAAGGGTAAGATAATAATATAATGTATTCATGTTTAGATCTCTCGGATTTGCAGAGTAATAATATTGGGCTAATAGTAATTTAGGCAGCGTGTCTTGAGTATCTCACATATTGCACAACCGTAAATATTACAATTTTGATGTAGTGATTAAAAGCGTAGTCAAGCTTATTTATACTTGTTTTATGTGTAATAGCTAAACGATAATTAATCGTGTCGAAAGGAGTGGCAAATGAAATGAATGTTAGAATCGGTTTCATTGAATAACTCAGCTTCTTGAAAGCTAATTATGTAAATTTAAAGGCCAAGCGTGTTTGATTGTCCTAAAGGTACTTCCTTTGCTCAACCGTAAATATTTACCAATTTGATAGTAGTGATTAAAGCGTAGTCAAAGCTAATATTTATATCGTGTAGAAGGTGTAGTGGCAAATGAAATGTAATGTTTATTACATTATTTACCATTGACAGATCTGTTTAAACAGATAATAATTTGGCTAATAGTGTAATTTAGGGCAGGTGTTTGAGGTTATTCTCCTTTGCACATCCGTAATATATTTACAGTTTGGATGTAGTATAAACGCGTAGCTCAAGGCTCTCTATTTATAATTGTTTTATGTTAGCTGTAATAGTGCAAAGAATCTTAAATTTGTATAATAAATTAGTAAAGTTTAGATTCCTTTAAAATAATAGTTTCACCTTCCTGGATATTTCATTAAGATGGATACTTGACCGAAGGCAGAAAATATATTGTGCTAATAATTATTGTAATTAAATAATTACTCATAATTAGGAGTAAAATAATAAACACTGTTCAGTTTTTAGCCATGTTTTCTATTTTAATAATAAGTAAAATGTATCATATATGATGTAAAAGTCAAAGAAATCTAAATTTGTGATATAACATATAGTATTTCATGTATTAGAATCGGTATTCAGATATAAATTTGGAGCTAATTAGGTAAACTTCAGGCAGCCGTACTCCACAACCCCACGATGTTAATGATTGGGATAACTCGCTTTGCAATAAACCGTAAAATATTTACAATGACTTTAATGTATGTGGTAAAAGCGTTAATTGCAGCTTATTTATTTGTGTTTTTATGTTCGTAGTTAAAAAAAAATGAAAATCTGAAATTTGGATATAATATGTATTCATGTCTTATCGGTTTTAAATAAAATAATTTAGACTCCTAGGTAAATTTAGGCAGGTGTTTGAGACGTGCGTAATTT
This sequence comes from Trachelipus rathkii, assembly GCA_015478945.1. Taxonomy (NCBI): domain Eukaryota; kingdom Metazoa; phylum Arthropoda; class Malacostraca; order Isopoda; family Trachelipodidae; genus Trachelipus; species Trachelipus rathkii. The sequence goes on along the minus strand of JABUQX010028701.1, from coordinate 9,897 downwards.
CTTTAGCACCAACCATACTAAATATTTAGCAATTATGTAGCAAAGTGATATAAAGCGTCAGTCAAAGCTTTAATTTAATTGTTTTAATGTTATACTGCTATAATAGCATAAGAAATCTAAATTTTGGTATAATAGTGTATAATTACAATCTGTTAGATCCGGTTTCAGATCAATAATCTGAGCTCACTAGGTGAATTTAGGCAGGTGCTTTAGGTATCTCCTTTGCATATATATATAATCAAAATATTTATACTATTTGATATTGTGCTAGTTGTGAAAGCTTGTAGATCACTCAAGTACTCTTACTTAACAACCGATATATCTATGTATCTATGATGTTGTAATTCAGTCTTCAAAGAAATATAATACATTATAGTAGATAAATGTGATATCATCCGCTTGAGCAGACGGATTCAGATCACATAGATTGACTTAACACACTTTAATTAAGGACAGTTAGTCTCAGAACCCAGGTAATCTTATTTAAATGACTCACACCCGTATTATTAAAAAATATAAGCAATATTTACTATGATTTTGATTGGTAAGTAGATAAAGCAGCTGCTAGTCCATAGGCTTATCTTACATCATAATATACACTGTTCTAATAGCTGTAATACGCAAAGAAATTCTAAATTTGTACATATTAACATATGTATTACTATCGTTTGAGAATCAAGGTTTCAGGAAATACATTGGAAGCCTAAAATAGGTAATAAATTAGTCAGTGTTTTGAGGTTGATCTCCTTTGCCGGCCACAAGAAGTTAAAATATTTTACTCAGGTTGGTAAAATTTCTACATAAGCCTATCAAGTCAAGCTATATTAAATATTTTTTTTTATGTGATAATAGCAAAAATCCCAAATTGTCTTAATCAGAGTCTTCATGATAGATCGTTTTCAGATAATATAGTTTGACGCCTACATATTTAATTAAGGCATAGGTGTTTGACAAAACAACGCGTAGTTTTGCCTTCTTTGCCTCCCTAAACCGTAAAAAATACTCACCATAATTATTAATCTGTAGCTCAAGTAAATATATGATCTGAAGACACCAGGATTCTAACACTTGATTTAAATTACAATATGTTTTATAGTTGTAAATATATGTGACACAATTATGAAGAATTTTTCTTGTCCTACATAAATTTGTACCCCTAAATAGTTAATGTATTCCCAGAGTAATAAAGTGATCCGGTTTCAGATGAATCAATGTAATTGAGTGGCTTACCTAGGTAATTTAGGCAGGTGTTTGAGGTATACTTCACTTATCTGTTCAACAATGATTCACAAACTATAATTATTTATACGGTGTTATTCGAGAAGCTCATTAATAAGTGGAGATACCTCAAACACCTGTATTTGAAGTACCGACCAAATAAGCGTGGAACCAAGCAAACAGTGAAGTCAGTGTGTGATAGAAAAGGAACTCTCGATTACAAAATGCTATAAACACTCTATTTAATATTGTGAGATTATTTAATAGTTGTAATTGCACAATGATAGAAGTCTACAGGTAATCTTTGGAAGTACTATAAACTATGTATTTCATGTGTATGATCCGGTTTCCAGAATAAAATCAGTTTGGTAAAAAGTTAATATACGTAATTGAAGGCAGGTGGTTTGACCGAAAAGTATGCATGAACCTCCTTGCTCAAACAACAAAGCTAAACTATTCACATGTAAATAATTGATGATCTCTTGATTTTAGACATAAGAGAGCAGTGTCGTATATAACATATCCTAATTTTCATTAAACATTGGTTTTAATGTGTTATAGCAAAAGAAAAATCAAATAAATATTGGCGTATAATTAGATATATCAAATAGTAACCCTAAGATCCGGTATAAACGACTAGTAAACAATTTGGGTCTAATTAGGTATTTAACATAGGCAAATGTGGTAGTTTGAGGCCCCTATCTCCTCTCAGCAAACAAAAGCTTCCAAGTCACAAATAATCTAACAGTCTTTGAAAGGGAAACAGTTTTAGATAAACATTTACGAGTATTGGAACAGGGTTGCACAATGAAATCTAAATTTAGACTCACATATAAATTATGGTATTAGATATAGTTAGAGGATTCGGTTTCAGAGTATAGATTAATTATCTGAGGACCCTAGTGTAATTTAATATAACCGAGGTTGTTGAAGTGGTATCTCCTATGCCCAACCGTAAAAGTATTATACATCCTTGACTGTCCAGTAATAAATGTCGTTAGTCGAGCACCGAAAATATTTAATATTAGTTTGTGCTTGTAGAGTATGCAAAGAAATCTAAATAATTCATTATAATACGTAATTCATGTTTTAGATCAAGGTTTCAGATAATAATTATTGGAACGTTAATAGGTTCAATTAGGCAGGTACGTTTGAGGTATCATTCCTTTGCCACAACCGTAAATATTTTACAATTTAATGTTGTTGATAAAGGCGATATTACAAGATTTATTTAGTAAATGTTTTATGAGTGTAATAGCAAGATAATCTTAAAAATTAGATGGTTTATAATATGGTATTCATAGTTAGATTTGTTTCATTGATAATAAGTTGTTGGCTAATTAGTAATTTAGGGCAGGTGTTTGAGGTATTGAATTTGCACAACCGTAAATACTAAATTTTAACAAAAATTATTTATTGTAATGATAAATAAGGTAGTTGCATGCATCTACGCCTCTTATTTTATTTTAAGTTTATGTCATTACCTCTAGTAATGTGTAATAGCAAAGAAAATCTAAATTTGTTATAATATGTATATACATGTTAGATCGGTCACCGATGTATATCACTCTCCTGAGCTGATTAATGTAAATTAAGCATGTGGTTGAAGGGTTAGTCTTTCTTTGGCTCAACACCAGGAGATTGACCTCACAATATTAATTAACAAATCTCTGGACCTGTAATTACTGATAATTATAGCTTAGGGTGCAGTACAAAACGTCATTAATATTCATATGTGAGAGATCCTCTTATGGAGTTGCTATTAAATATCAAAGATAAGAGTTATAATTATTATTAATTTTTAATGTAATAAACTAATGTAATTCTAATGTTAGATTCTCTTGGTTTCAGTATAAATTAGTTTGTGAGACTATCATGAGCTAATCTAAGCATTGAGTGATTTGAAGTATCTTCCCACATTGGCTTTCAACCGATAAAATATTTACAATTTATAGATATAGACGTTTGATTTGGAAACTAAGCCGTTCTTCACAAAGTCACGATGCAAATCTTTAAAATTACGGTTGTGCAAAGTTAATTTATTTGTATACTTCATGTCGAGTAATAGCAAAAAGAAACTAACCCTTTAAGGAACTCTTGTTTCTAATAATTACCAATAATATTAAATCTCCATAGTAGTTATGATATGTTGATTTTCACTGAAGAATCAACGTAATATGGAGAGCTAAATATGCTGAATTATTAAAGGCAGGTGTATGAGTGTATCTCCTAACTTTGACACAACAACTCATATATAATTAAATAATTCTCCTAGTTGTGAATTCTTTGTCTATTACACAATAGTAATATAAAGAGTAGTACTCAAAGCCATTATTTAATATTAGTTTTATGTGTACGATATATGCAGAAGAAAGTGCTTAAATTTCTGTCCACCACCGAATTCTTTCATATCCTCGTTTATATACAAATTGAATAATTATTTAGATTTTGAGCTAATCATGTGTAATTAAGGCAGGTTTGTTGTTGCGAGATAGATAGTCCGATCTGATATCGTCTCAACACCGTACAACCAATTACCTTTTTAACAAATTTACGAAGTGTAGTGCTCTCTAAGCTAGTAGCTCAAGCTCAATAATTTATGTAATTATCTGGATTAATTTCAGTAGATCTAAAACCTGAGACTCAAAATATGAAGGTCTATATAACATATATTTGTTATTTAAAGTATAATTGTTTCTATTTTCATGTTCAGGCTTTCTAGATCGGTTTCAGATATAATAATTTGAGCGAATACTGACAATAATAAAATTTTAGGCTGAGAGTTGGGTTTATTCACTACATCAAATTGTGAGTATTTTATGGGGTACATCCTTTGCACAACCGTGAAAAATATCTATTGCAAGGTTGCTCAAATGACTAGGATAAGTGTATCATAAAGCTAAAGTCATTAAGCTCCTTATTCTTTATAAACTTTACATTGATTTTTTAATGATGGCTATCATACTTCTCTTAGTCTCACTAAGAGCCATCACTCTAAACTTTGGAGAGATGAGGTAGATAGTATGTAATTTTCTATATATTTTGAGAATGGTAACTCGGTGTTTTTTCATTGAGATAATAATTTGGGCTCCTTACTGTTACATTTGTCATACAGGTGTGTTTTGACAACCTAGAATAATCTCCTTTATTTTTAGAATCTCTTCAGAACCGTAAATTAAGTATTTACAATTTGATGTAGTAATAGTTATCGATTAGTACTCAGGAGCCCTATGTTATAGTTTTCTCGTAAGGTTTGTATTTAAATAGCTCAAAGATTAATCTAAATTTCTTTTTTAATGAATATTAAACTGCCATTATTAATGTTAGAGATACAGGTTTCAGATTAAATAATTTTGGGTTCAATAGGATAATTTGTATTCGGCTATTCGGTGTTTTTGATTGCTCATACTCCTTTGCACAACCGCTTTAAAAATATTTCAATCTTAAATTTGTATTGTGATTATAATTAGAAGTATATCAAGTGCTTTATTTATATTGTTTTAGTTGTAATAGAAAACACAAATTACTTCGTATTCATAATTAGATAATAAATAATGATTTTATTTTATTCGTGTTAGATTGGTTTCAGATAATATTTTTGCGATTTAAATGATAAAAAGGTAATTTTTTATGGCAGGCCTGGTGTTAGTTGCATCATGTGTGCTCTCACTATCAGACCACCATAAATCACGATAATGTACTTATAAATCTTATATGTTATTGTTAGATTATAGTGCGTTGATGACTTAAGACTTATTTTATATTGTATTTATGCCCGTAAGTCCTCGCTCCAATAGCAAAAGAAAATCTAAAATTTGTATATTATATGTATTCATGTGCTGATAGATACGGTTTCAGATCAATAGTTTGAGAGCTAATATTAATTTAAGGCAAATGGTCGTATTGAAAGGTATCTGTTCTTTGACCTCAGACACGTAAAATTATTTACCAATTTGATTGTAGTGATAAAGCGTACAGATCAAAAATTATTATAATATGTTTTATGAAATGTAATAGCAAAGCAAATTCTTAAATCTTGTAATATAGATTATGTATCATGTATAGATCGGTTTACAGATTAATAGTTTGAAGCTATTAGATAATTTAAAAGGCAGGTGGTATTGAGGAAATATCTTCTTCTGCTACAACCGAAATAAAATAAATTTACAATTTGATGTAAGATAATACGTAGTAGAGCATTACTTATATATGTTTTATGTGTAATAGCAAAGAAATCTCTAAATTTGTGATAATATGTATTCATGTTAAACTTCTGTATTCAAATAATAAATTTGGAGCTAATAGGTAATTTAGGCAGGTGTTGAGGTATTTCTCCCCTTTGCACAACCTTAAAAATATTACAATTTGATGTACTTTAAAAGCGTAGTCAAGCTTATTTATATTGTGTTATGTGTAATAGCAAGGAAATCTAAATTTGTTGAAGACCCTTTCATGTAGATCTCGGTTTCAGATAATATTTGAGTGCTAATATGTAATTAAGCAGGTTGTTTGAGGTATCCTCTATGCTTCATCAGTAGCATAGTTACCGCAAGTTAGCTCTACCTACCTTTATAGTCAAGCATTATTATACTTGTTAAAGTGAAAGCACTGATGTCACATGAATTTGATTATAAATTATTGTATTCATGTTAACCGGCGATTCGATTACTTTCACAGTAGCGTACGGCTATAATATATATATTAAAGGGTATCCTCCTTTGCAACAAACCGTAAACTATTTACGAATTTTGATGTAGTGGATAAAGCGTAGTTCAAGCTGCTATATTTTTATGTGTAAGTACTAATAGCAACCAAGAAATCTATAAAATTTGAAATATAAAAATATTGTGAGTACATGTAACATCCGTTTCCTCAGATAAAACCTCTAACTTTTGAATAAAGTTTTTAGTCAAATTATGTTAAATATTTTTAAGGCAGGAATAAGTTGCGATGGGGATATCCTTCTTTGCTTCAACCGTATAAATATATTACTAAAGTTAGATGTATGTGAATATAAGGCGTAAAGTGGAGACTATAATTTTATAATCTGTTATTGTGTCACAAATAGCAAAGAAAATCCTAAATTTGATAACCAACACAAAAAGTAAATGTTGATTATTTTTAAATAATTTTCGGTACTCTAGGTTAAATTTCAGGAAGGCGTATTCAAGGTTCCTACTTCGCCAAACGTTCATTAAGTTGTCAATTTGTCAATTTGACGAGTAAAAGCGTAGTTACGCTTATTTATATTGTTTAAATATGCTCGTAAATAGACAAGAAGTAATTTGAAATATAAATGTATTACAAACAAAACCTATGTAAAGATTAATAATTGGGCTAATAGGTAATTTAGGAGTGTAGTATTGAAGTTTACCCACTTTTCAAACACCAACCGTAAAATAAATATTACAAATATTTATATTTTAGATTAAGAACTTAGTCAAGCTTATTTATATTTATTTATGGTAAATACGCAAAAAAAAAAAATTTTCTCTAAATTTTTGTCAAAGAAAGAGTAAATGATATAATATGATAATAATGTCATTACATGTTAGAGCCCTACGCGGTTCAAATATTAAATAGGTATGTGAGGGCTAATATGTCTACTATAAGGTTTAAGTGAATGACGAGGTTGTTTTTGAAAGGTATGCTGTCTCTTTGTCCTCTCTTCACCCGTAAAATATCCAAACCGTTAACACAATTAATTTATTCAAATATATTGTAGTGATATGCGATATTCAAGACGTTAATATTATAATTCTATTGTTTAGTAGTCGAATGGACATAGCAAAGTATACTTAAAAATTTGTGTATTGAATTAATGTATTCCAGGTAGATGCGATATTTTATCAGATGCAATAATAATTTAGGATCCTTACGGTAAATTTATGGCATATTTGTGTTTGATTAGGTATCTACCTGATTTGGATATCATCATAGTAATTAACCGACGTGATATATTACAATGAATTTACAAATATGTGTTTAAGTGTTGTGATGTAAGCGATATTTTTTCAGGCTATTTTTAGGCAGTGATATAGATTATCATTTCTTGTTTATGTAGCTAAATAGCAAGAAACTAAATCGTATGAATTATTATTACTATGTATTCATGTTAGAAATCGGTTCATGATAAAGTCATATTATTTAATGATGGGTATAATTTAGACAGGTGTAATTAGCGTATCGGCTTCGGTACTTTCATCAAGCTGTAAGCTAAAATATTCACAAATTTATAGATTGTATATGTGATTGTAGTATAAAGTCGTTAGTTCAGCTTTTTAATATTGTTTTGAGTGGTATAGTAGCTAAACGAAAAAGTGTACAATAATTGGTAAATATTACTTAAAAATTTTATATCATTGATATAGATCGAGTTATCTAGATAATAATTTAGTATCATGTTGCAGATAAATATAGGGTACGATTTTTACAGGCAAGTGAATGTTTTTTTAAGGTATAGTCTCTTTGTGCAACAAGCCTGTAAAATAATATTTATCAATTTGATATATTTATGTGTTTAATAGAAGGCGTAGTCGAAGTCCTTTGATTATGAGTTTGTTTTATGTGTAATAGGCAATAAATCTAAATTTACACTTTTTTGCTCACCTGAATTAAATAAAATTATATATTTTAATGTTTTTATGAGATCGGTTTGTCAGATATTATTTGAGACTAGAGTATGAGTTAATTAGGGCAGGATGAAGCTTGTTAGTCCAGCGTTATCTTCTTTGCTTTCACCGTAAAATATTTACAATGATAATGATATAGTATAAAGCGTAGTCAAGCTTGTTATTATATACTTTTTTTTATGTTGATAATAGCAGTGGATAGAAGATTTAAAATATATATTTGCTATCATAATATGTAAAGTATCATGATATAAGATCTCTAGATTTACTATTGTATATATAATTTGCTGGTATCTAATATATTGTGGAGTCTCAATGATTTAGGCATAGTAGTCTCTGTTGAGTGCATGATCTACTCTTATATGCTATCATAAGACTCGTTAAATTATTTTCATGGGTGTTGATGTAGCTGTGATAAAGTGAGTAAGTCAAGCTCTATAATTTTATATTTGTTTTTTATGTTATGTAACAAAATTAAATTGTGATGAATTATTTTGTTTTGAATATATGGTATGTCTATAGTTTAAGAGATATCCTGGCTTTCATTGATACACTAGTTTGAGCTAATTATGTAATTTAAGGCAGGTGTTTTGACAACGGTATCCTCCTAAACTTAATAAATTGGCTATAAAAATTATTTACAATTTGAACATGTTAATCAAGCGTGTTCAAGCCTATTTATATTGTTTTGTGTGTAATAGCTAGGTGAATTTAGCAAATAAATCTAAATGTTATGTGTTATTTATTGTTATAATAATGTATTCATGTTAGATTGATCGGTTTCAGATAATTAATTTTGCTCCTAGGTTAATTTAGACAGTTGTTTGAGGTATCTCCTTTGCACAACCGTAAAATATTTTCTATATTTATATTGTAGATTTAAAATTATTTTGATTATTTTGATTATATATATTGTTATTTATGTGTGTAAAGGATTTAAAAGAAATTATTGTATAATTAAATTATGTATAGTCATGTAGATCACGAGTTTACACGATTAATAATTATGGGTCTAAAGGCATTTAATAGGTATATTTAGCAGGTGTTAATATTGAGGTGTATATCTCATAATTGATAATCAAGCAAAGAAATGTATTTATAGTACAATTTCTCTATGTATGTGAGTGGAGAGTCTCAACTCATTAATTTTGGTATTTAGTATTGTTATGGCTTATATGATGGTAATATGTGTGAGCAAACAGGAGGTGATATATTCTAGAATTTGTTGGTATCTATTATATACTCTTTGCATATTCCAAAGCCGTTAAGTATAGATCGAGATTTCAGAAATTGAAGTATGTCAGGATGCTTATATATATGTATGTTGGTAAGCCACGCGTGTGTTTGAGGTATCATTCTTTGTGCTCAACGTCAAAGTATTATACAATTTTGTTATGTACTTGTATATGATTAAAGCTTAGTCTGAGCGTTTTATTTATATTGTTTTATATGTTGTTAATAGCAAGAATATCTAAAATTTAGGAATTTTAGAATCATGTTAATTCAAGGTTAGCATCGGGTTTCAGATATAATTATGGTCTCCTAATTTGATAGATAAATTTTAGGCAGAGTGTTTGAGGTATCTCCTTTTGACAACCCCTTTAAAATATTTACAAATTATTAATGTATTGAATAAAGCGATATTTGCAAGCTATTTTATATTTTTTAGGATTTAGGATTTTAGGATGAATTCTCATAAAATTTGATTATAATATGTATTCATGTTAGATCGGATTTTCTCACATGGACAATTTGGTTTGTTAATAGCGTAAATTGTTAGGCAGGTGTTTTTGAAGGTATCTTGTTTTCACAACCGTTACAATATTTACAATGTTTGATGTAGTGATATAAAGCGTAGTCAAGCTTATTTTGATTTTGTTTTATGTGTATAACAAAGAAATTCTGACAAAATTTGTATATTTAATATTAATCTTACATAGTTAAGATTTCTGGTTTTCAGATTATATCAGCGATCAAGTGATGTAATTAAGGCAAGTTGTTTGAGGGTGACATCTTCTTCTGTTCTCATAACATGTGAGAAAGATTA
>JABUQX010028700.1:27500-45661 GCA_015478945.1 Trachelipus rathkii | reverse complement strand
CATTTCTTTTCTGTTAATATTACACCATGTTGTTGCAAAAAATCTATTAACACATATTCATTTTTAACAATTTCGTTTAATTCGTCTAATTTCATTATGATCATAGTATATACTATGTTATAACTTGCCTCACTGAAGAACCTCACAGAATCTTAGTCACGCATTGTCTAAAATATTCTTCCGCGAGTGACTTATAAAATATTTATGTAGAAAGGGAAAAATCCCACCTTCCTAAAAAATTACCTCGTGAATTTAGCTGTTGGGGAGATCCTACCTAATAACATATATATATATATATATATTATATATATATATTATATATACTATAGTATATATCATATATATATATATATATATATATATATATAATTTAAAATCTACAGGAGGTATGATGGAGAGATGAGAGAGAGAGAGAGAGAGAGAGAGAGAGAGAGAGAGAGAGGAGGAAGAGGAGAAGAAGAGAGAGATGAGAGAGAGAGAGAGAGAGAGAGAGAGATTTTGTTTCTAGGAAACCTCAAATGCAGAATGAAAGGGAAGACAAATGCATATTTGGACATTTATTAGGACGACGGTTTCGACACAACACAGTTGTCATCATTCAGGTCAAGAAATATTATTAAAATATATTTATTAAATGAAAATCATTTTCATCTTTAAAAATTTTAAAACAGATAGTAAAGAAAACAAAACAAAAATAAATAGGTAGTAATAACACCAATAATAAAAATAATATATATAATAATAATATAAATAATGTAATGGATAAAAAAAAAAAAATTTTCCATTTTAACTTCATAAAAAAATAATAAAATAATAATAAAAGTATATTAAAAATAATAATAAAAATAATAATAAAAATAATAATAAAATAATAATAAAAATAATAATAAAAAATAATTAAAAATAATAATAAAAAAAATAATAATAAAATTAATATTTAATTAATAGAAAATAATAATAAAAAATAAGAAGAATGCAATAATATAATTAATAATATAATAATAATATTAAATAATAAAGAAATAAATAATATAAAAGAAAATTAAATTAATAAAATAAAATAATAATTATAAATAAATAATTAAATAATAATATAATAATAATATAAATAATAATTATTATTTTATATAATAATTATATATATATATATATTATATATATATAATATATATATTATATATATATATATATTATATATATATATAGTATATATATTATATATATATATATATATATATATATATATAATAAATATAATAATAAAATAATAATACATAATAATAAATTATAAAAAAATAATTAATAATAATAATAATAATAATAAAATAATATAATAATAATAATAATAATAATAATAATAATTAATACATAATAAAATATATAATAAATAATTAATAATAATAATAATAATAGAATATAATAATAATAATAATAATAATAATAATAATAATAATAATAATAATAATAATAATAATAATAATAATAATAATAATAATAATAATAATAATAATAATAATAATAATAATAATAATTAATAATAATGAATAATAAAATAATAACGAATGAAGTCAAAATCACACTTAAATTAATAAACACTAAGAATAGATAGAGTTATAATTACCTTGAGACGTTGCAGAGGAGCAGTAATGTGACAAACGTTAAAAAATTTCAGGCTGAAGTTACAATTGAGGGGCGGAGCTAAAAAATTTAGTTGGTAGATAAAGTAAGGTTTGAAAATAAGGATGCACGAAAGTAGTTAAAGAGCTATATTGAAAGGGACTGGAATCCTGGAAATCCTGGAATCCTGGAAGGATTCCAGGATTCTGGAAAGTGGTTTCCAGTTTCCAGGAACTGGAAACTGGAAAGTACTGATTGAAATTTAGTAATTCCAGTATTTTCTGGAATGGTATGTTGTTCCAGGATCCAGGAACTGGATCCTGGAACTGGAATATATATATATATATATATATATATATATATATATATATATATGTACATGCTTAGAGAATATGTACATGCTTAGAGAATACGTACATGCTTAGAGAATCCGTTCATGCAAGAGAGAATACACGCATACGCACACGCACACACCCCGCACCCCCCCCCCCTCACCCCCGCCTATATATATATATATATATATATATATATATATATATATATATATATATATATATATATATTTATTTATATATATTATATTATATATATATATAGATATATATATATATATATATATATAATATACGCGTATACGTAGTACAATCATACCGCGTGCGCGCGCATACAATCATATGTAAGTAAATTCGGCTTTTCGCGCCGGCGCCGCCAGAGCAGCAGCAGCAGCACCACGTCTTCCCCGTTCAATCGCTCGCCATCAACTGATTTTAAAAATAAAATGAGGGGAAAATGGAGGGGAGAGAAGGAGAGAGGGGAAGAGAAGGAGGGTGGGGGTATAAGAGAAGGGGTTGAACCAGAGAAAGGAAATCTAATTATAGCTTAAGCCTAAAGGTGTAATGTATCAGCTGTCAATTATATCGTAAAATAACAAATGGCCTGGGAATCCATGAGGGGAGAGAAAAAATTTTAATTACCTTTTAAGTCTATAAAGAATAATTTATGACTTTTTGTAAGAAGGGGAGATTTAATTACTTTGTATTGAACCCTCACTTCAACTTGACAGGTTTAAAAATTTATGACTTTTAGGTGTCAAGTTTAAATTTATGACGCACAGAGCAAATCTTTTTCAGTTAGTAACTAATACATTTTGTTTTCAAACCAATTACTTTTAATTGGCAGGTTTTAAAAATTTATTACCTTTTAAAGTCTAAAAAATAATTAACGTTTTAAGGAGAAGACTTTCTCAATACAAATAATAATAATAATATTATTATTATTATTATTATTATTATTATTATTATTATTATTATTTATTTTCTTTCTATTATATATATATATATATATATATAATATATATATATATTATATATATATATAATATATAATATAGTATATATATATATTATATATATAATAGTTATATATATATATATATATATATATATATATAATAACAGTGGCTACTTTGAAGTTATAAATGGGATATTATATATATATATATATACTAATATTATATATATATATATATATATATATATATATATATATATATATATATATATATATATATATATATTATATATATAATATATATATATATATATATATATATACCCCAGCCCTACCCCCCTCCCCTGATCTATAGCTTCAGCGATCGATTTTGGGTGAAGGCATTACTGTTGCCAGTGTTAAAATGTAGTGAGCACCCCATGGGGGGATGCTGGCCCCGTCAAACATTGAATATTGACGTAGAAGGCTGAAACTTGGCATACACCTATCATATAATGTATTATTGCTGAAACCAGAGTTAAATTATGTTGAGCACCCCAGGGGGATGCTAGCCCCTTAAAAACTTGAATATTGACGTAGAAGGCTGAAATCGGTATTACAACCAAAAAATAAGGAATAATTGCTAAAACTGTGTTAAATTATAGTAAGACCCAAGGGGATACTAAAACCTTAAAAATTTTAATATTGACATAGAACGATGAAACTCGGTATACACCTATCATATAAGGTATCATTGCTGAAACCAGTGTTAAATTGTAGTGAGCACCCCATGGGGGATGCTGGCCCCACAAACCAATATTGAAAAAGAACGACGAAAATTGGTATACATCTTTTTTATGAATGTATCTACGATACAGAAAAAAAAAAAAAAAAGAAAAAAATAAAAAAAAAAAATTTAAAAATTTAAAAAATTTAAAAAAAATTTAAAAATTTTTTAAAAAAATTTAAAAAAAAAAAAAAAAAAAAAAAAAAAAAAAAAAAAAAATAAAAAAAAAAAATTTAAAAATTTTTTTTAAAAAATTAAAAAAAAAATTAAAAAATTAAACATTTTTTAATTCTTTTTAAGTTATAACTTAAAAAATTTACGTTTTTTTATATAAATCAAACCCAGTCAAAAGCTCTGGAGCTCTGGAAGTACCATTGAGCCCTCCAGCCTCATTCCCAGCCTCCACAGCCTCCCGACCTCCAACCTCTGGTTAATCATATAGACCCTTCCTCCTCAGCCTCCCCTCCCTCTCGCCCCTCCCCATCTACGATCTGTTGATTCATGTCATTTTGTATAACATAACACAAAACTTTTATTTATTTTGTATTTATATTCTTTAAAAAAATTTATTTTTACTAAATTTTACGCTTTTCATATTTTATAACTTAAGAATTTGGGGGTTTTTACATACCTAAACCGTGCATTAATCAGTAAATCAACACCCACCCCTCCCCCATCCCTGACCAAATCCTGGATTTTTACATTAACTTAGTAATATTTAACAAAATTTTATCATAACCTTGTTTATTTATCATACTGATCAATGTATTAAATTATAACATTAACAAAGTCCATACTTAACAGCAATAAAGTAACTAACATTGAGTGCCAGAACGTAAACTACTTACACTTTTTCTAACAGTGCACCTGTTATTTTACACTAACATAGTAATATTTAAGCAAAATTTATCATTAACCTTGTCTAAATATCATAATGATCAATGAATATATGCTAACGTGACAAAGTTTTCACACCAATAAAGCAAACATAGCATCATCTGAACTACGAATATAAGTACATCAACAAACCTACACATCTTAAACATGAATAAAACAGTTAACATTAACAAGCTTTTCATACTTAACAACAGTAAAGATCAGTACTGCACTGATTGTTTATTTATTTACACTTTTTTACATATCACTGATGTTTTGTAGTTAACATAGTAACATTTTAACAAAAATTATCACAACCTGTGTAAGTATTTACTGATCATTGAATATTATGCTTAACGTAACAAAGATTTTCATATTAATAAAGCAAACATAGGATCAATGAACTACGAATATAATGTACACTCAAAATCCTAACACATCTTATACACGAATAAGCAGTCAACATTAACAAAGTTCAATACTTAACAACTGTGACATAACTAACATTTTGCATACAATACGTAACTTATTCACACTTTTCCAAACATATCTCTAACAATCAGTTATTTTTTTACATTAACAAAGTAACATTTAACAAAAATTATCACAATCTATGTGTCTAGTAATTATCATTTACTGACCAACGAAATATCGCTAACGCGCAAAGATTCACATCACATACAAGCTAACATATCATAACCTGATGTAACGAAGTATAATGTATAACATCAATCGAACATACCCTATCGCCTTGAATAAATTCACTAACATTAGCAAAGTTTCCATACTTAACAACAGTAAAGTAACTACCGTTGCATACAAAAACGTAACCTATTTCACACTTTTGCAAACATATCTCTAACATATCATTTTTATTTTTACCTTAACATAGCAAAAATTTATCATAACCCTACCTAATTATCATACTGATCAACGAATATATTGCCAACGTAACAAATTTTTTTGGTTTAACAAAAAGCTAACATATCATAGTCCTCGAACCAAGAATATAAACTACACCGAAAAACCTAACTACTTTTAAAACGAATAAACAGGCTATTCATTAACAGAAAGTTCAATACTAACAACAGTGAAGTAACTAGCAAAACATATAGAACGTTGCCTTTCACATCTTTTTTTCTTTTTTTTTTTAAACTTTTATTTATTTTTAACTTTTATTTCTTTAAAACTTTTTTCAAAAAACTTTTAGCTATTTGTAAATTTATTCTTAAAACATTTTTAGTTTTGTTTTTTTTTGTTTTTTTTTTAAAACTTTTAATTTTTTAACTTTATTTCTTTAAAATTTTTTGTTTTTACTAAAATTTTATTTCATTTATTGTTTATAACTTAAAATAGTTTGGCTTTGAAACCGTAAAGCAGAAAGTTAAAACAGTAAATCAGTTAATTAAACCACCCACCACCCTCCTACCCCTCCTATCCATTCTTGATCTATTGATCTATTGATTCAAGTCATATTTGTATAAACATAACATAAAAATAAGTTCTTCATATACATATATCATACAGTCCAACGAATAAATACTAGTATAACAAAGTTTTCACATCAATAAAGCTAACATATCATAACATGAACTAAGAATATAATGAACAAAAACAAACTTAACAGAGCTTACGAATTTCTTTTCTGATATGATAAACATAGTCTAGTACCTAAACAACAGTAAGTAACTAACATTCCAACGAAACGTAAGCGATTTACACTTTGTTCAAGCATATCTCTAACATATAATGTTAATTTTTACATTAACATAGGAATATTTAATCAAAATTTATCAATACCCTTACCTAAACTATCATACTTCGCCCAAAACGAAAAAAATGCTAAACATATCAAGTGTTTCACATCAATAAAGTTGACATAACATAAGTTGAGCTAAGAACAAAAAACAAAACTACCACACCCTTATACACGAATAAACTGCTAACATAAACAAAGTTCCTCACTTATCTACATGACAATCATAACAATTCCTACAATAACCATATCCTATTCACCACTTTTTTCAAGATATATCTCTAACATTTTCAAGTTTAATTTAATATTTGACATAAGTAAATATATCAAAACTTAACAAAAAGTTATCATAACCTAAACTTAATACATTTTCATTTATTAATTATTATTATTATATATTATTATTATTATTATTTTATATTGATTATTATTTTATTATTATTATTCCGTAATCTCAAAACATGCCCGAATGAGAGCGAAGGAATAACCGCGATCATAGATGATGGGAGATTTAGGTCAAAACTGGGAAAGCACGCAACAGCGCATCAGACAGAGAAAATTTGGCAACACCGCACAGCCAAAGTTCTGAGCGTAATATCGAAAAGTACCTAACATCGCATAGCAAAACTTCAGCTGAACCTATTTTTATTATTTATATTTTTTTTCATATATCTATAACATAACAATATTATTTAAACATTGAGCATAGTAATATTAATCTGACTATAACTAAGGTAACTATCCAACTGACAAATTAAATGCTAACAAACAAAGTGCTCACTCAATAAAGCTAACACTGCGTTGTCTGAACTAAGAACACAATGTAAAACCACACCACACACACAACCACACACACCACACAACACACACACACACAACCACACACACACACACCACACACACACCACACAAACACACACACACACCCTCACAAACCTTCCGATGATCTATTGATCTATTGATCTTAATTGATTCAAGTCATATTTATTAATTACTATGTTTTACATACCCTAAAACAGTAAATCTGCTAATCAAACCACCCGCCCCACCCTCCTAACCATCAGTATATATATATATATATATATATATATATATAAGAACATAACAAACTTAACATATCTTACACACGAATAAACGGTTAATATTAATAAAGTTCCTTACTTAACTACAGTAAGTAGCTAACATTGGAGCAAAACTTATACTATTCACACTTTTTCAAACATATCTCTAAAATATTAATGTCAATTTTACATTATCGTTGTAATATTTATGAGAACTAAACAAAAAATTTAACTCGACCTAACCTAACAGCCATATAGCATTCATTAACAATGTAACTAAAATTAGAAGTTTCAACATACCAGCTGAAGTCAAAGTAGCAAACTCAATCTTTACTATACATAAACGATCAAAATATTATTATTATTATTATTATTATTATTATTATTATTATTATTATTATTATTATTATTATTATTATTATTATTATTATTATTATTATTATTATTATTATTATTATTCCACATAGATCTCACAACACAAATAACGCGTGCGATCACTTTGCCTGCATGTTCACAACTAGAACATAGGTTGGTAAAATGCTCTCTACCTGACACCTAAACATTAATCAATCTTTAACAAAGAACAAAGGGTTCAACATCTGTTATCCTCTTGAGAGGGTGGATACAAAGAACGTGAGAAACAAGCCATTCAAAAGCGTGTGAAAAAGATAATTAGTTTTGAAGGGGAATAAACAAAGAACGGGTATCAATTACATGAACATCTGTTGCTTTGTTCTAACAAACGTATGAAAGCGATTCAACATCTGTTATCCTCTTGAGAGGGTGGATACAAAGAACGTGAGAAACAAGCCATTCAAAAGCGCGTGAAAAAGATAATTAGTTTTGAAGGGGAATAAACAAAGAAAGGGTATCAATTACATGAACATCTGGTGCTTTGTTCTAACAATGGTATGAATGTGGTTCAACAACTTACATGAAGGGTAAATTGCTATGCGTATAAACATGTAAGCAGACACACGTGCACATACACACACAAATATATATATATATATATATATATATATATACATATTACATATATGTTTATATATATATATATATATATATATTATATATATATATATATATATATATATATATATATATATATTATATATATATATATATATATATATATATAGTAGAGTTAGTAAATATTGGTTTAATAATAAGATATATTTCATCAATTTGTAAGATATGAATATAAAGATCTTCACATTGGTCGCTTTAATATTATTTTTGTTTTTCCGATTATTTTTTCTTTCACATTTTTAATATAAACATTTCGTTTTGTTATTATTTTCTTTAAGTTTATTATTCTTCTTTTATATTTATATTTTTGTTAAAAGTTAG
Organism: Trachelipus rathkii; assembly: GCA_015478945.1. Lineage (NCBI taxonomy): Eukaryota > Metazoa > Arthropoda > Malacostraca > Isopoda > Trachelipodidae > Trachelipus > Trachelipus rathkii. The sequence continues at coordinate 36,942 of JABUQX010028700.1, read as the reverse complement.
TTATTAATTTCCATTTTATTTATTTTTATTTTATGTTCCCTAACACAGCAAGACACCTCGGCCGCTAATCCCGAGAGACTACATCCAACGCCCATGTCGAGCGTTAGAACCTTAGCGCTTAACGTCTCAGCGTTTTCATGCCTTTACGTCTCCACAGCTTTCGGGTGTATAACAATTAGATCGCGAGTGACCCGCCGCATCCTTCTTGGTGGACAGATATATATATATACTCCTGATAATCTAACGATATACGCAATATCTACAAACACATGTTGTTATATTATTATATATATTATATATATATATAATTAAATGTATATATATATATATATAAGGAAATATGTTTTAAGTCAGTAAAAGCAACTTGTTCATTTTAATTCCTTTATTACATAATTAGAAACTAAATAATCAATGACATACATATTTTAACATTAAATATATTAACAAGATTATTAAATATAAATATATTACAAGGTATTATATATATAATATATATAATATATATATATATATATATAAATATATATATATATATATATATATTATATATATATATATATATATATATATATAATATATATATATATATAAAACTTAATCAACCCTTAACATGGAGCTTTATGAATATTTCAAATTTAAACTTCTTAAAGTCTTACACATATGCTCTAGCATTTGGTTGTTGTTTCCTCAGATAGTTTCTTATGCTCTTCAATTACCATCCGCATAAGCAATATGTAAAAAGTTTCTCTCTCAGATGATCATAGTATGTTTACTGTCAGGATCAGCAGCGTAAATACTTTCGCTCCATTGTTTTCTAAATAGATAGATGAATTTCTGCACGTTCATAGATTTTAAGAAGTTTTCAATGATAGTTTCAGCATCATCAGTTAGATTTTTCTTAAACGCACAATATTCCTGGTATAACATAGAATGAGCTACAGTTACGTAATTACACAGTATTTCAGTCTTCTTCATTTGCAATAATACCCTCTTGCGTACCTCTGCCATATATTTTATCTGTGGTAATCTAGAAATATAGATTTTACGAGCCGTAGGTTCAAATACACCTGGTTCCTTACGCCTCTTCCATACGCGAACCTCTATTCTATGTGAAAGTGAAATTATACCCTTAGAATAAGAGAGAGTAAGGTGATTGGTCTTGGTTTCCTCACCCTGACTAATAATAATTTCCGGTGAATCAAAAAATTCGGTAGACTTAGAGTACTCCTTGACCCATTCTGCAGCGTGGTGGCATATACAGAGTATCTCATCAGTACTCATAAAAATCCGTTTGTTACTATGGTATACAGATTGATTAATACATGTGAAAAATTCAGACCCGTTAGGGTTTCTTTTATATAAGAATGAAACTCCGCTCCTTGGGATCTTGATTTCCCATTGTACAATATCTTGTATAGAGGTATATCTGTTAAGATGGGTCATGATATACACAACGAAATATACTTGATGAAAATAAAACACTTTTAAGATAGAGCACAGAACTTGTTCAACGTATAACAGCTAAAGCAACTATGGTTTTAAAATGAGTTTATACCTATAAGTTAATATAAAATTCCTGTTCAAATACAGCTTAAAAGAGGTATGATAAATTTCATCCAATCACATGAATACACGTTCAAGGGATAAAGAATATTCAACCAATCACAGGATATGTCTAATGCAGATGAGGAATATTTCAACCAGTCACAGGAAAAGCTAAAAGGAGATACGTTAAATCTATCCAATCACAAGAAAGGCAAGCATTTCCCTCCTTATCAACTCAAAAAGTCTCCCTGAAACAATATGTTTCAGATTAAAATATATTTCTTTAGGTTTTTGTTCTTACCTGTTATCATGTTTTGTTTTGTTAAGATTCGTTTTTTCAGTCTTAACAACATGTGTTTGTAGATATTGCGTATATCGTTAGATTATCAGGAGTATATATATATATCTGTCCACCAAGAAGGATGCGGCGGGTCACTCGCGATCTAATTGTTATACACCCGAAAGCTGTGGAGACGTAAAGGCATGAAAACGCTGAGACGTTAAGCGCTAAGGTTCTAACGCTCGACATGGGCGTTGGATGTAGTCTCTCGGGGTTAGCGGCCGAGGTGTCTTGCTGTGCTAGGGAACATAAAATAAAAATAAATAAAATTAAAATAAATAAATAACTTTTAACAAAATATAAATATAAAGAAGAATAATAAAAACTTAAAAGAAAATAATAAGAAAACGAAATGTTTTTTTAAAAATGTGAAAGAAAAAATAATCGGAAAAACAAAAATAATATTAAAGCGCCAATGTGAAGATCTTTATATTAATATTCTTACAAATTGATGAAATATATCTTATTATTAAACAAATATTTACTAATCTACCAAATACTATATATATATATAATATATTATATATATATATATATATTATATATATATTATAAATATATATATATATATACTATTTATATATTTGATGTATCGGTGTGGTGATGATGCGCTGTGTATGTGTACGTGTCTTGCTCTCATGTTTATACGCATAGCAATTTACCCTTCATGTAAGTTGTTGAACCACATTCATACCATTGTTAGAACAAAGCACCAGATGTTCATGTAATTGATACCCTTTCTTTGTTTATTCCCCTTCAAAACTAATTATCTTTTTCACGCGCTTTTGAATGGCTTGTTTCTCACGTTCTTTGTATTCACCCTCTCAAGAGGATAACAGATGTTGAATCGCTTTCATACGTTTGTTAGAACAAAGCAACAGATGTTCATGTAATTGATACCCGTTCTTTGTTTATTCCCCTTCAAAACTAATTATCTTTTTCACACGCTTTTGAATGGCTTGTTTCTCACGTTCTTTGTATCCACCCTCTCAAGAGGATAACAGATGTTGTAACCAAACCCTTTGTTCTTTGTTAAAGATTGATTAATGTTTAGGTGTCAGGTAGAGAGCATTTTACCAACCTATGTTCTAGTTGTAACATGCAGCGTGTTTGGTCGGATACGTTGGTTGTTTGAGATCTATGTCGAATAATTAATAATAATAATAATAATAATAATAATAATAATAATAATAATAATAATAATAATAATAATAATAATAATAATAATAATAATAATAATAATAATAATAATAATAATAATAATAATAATAATAATAGATTGAGTTTGCTACTTTGACTTCAGCTGGTATGTTGAAACTTCTAATTTTAGTTACATTGTTAATGAATGCTATATGGCTGTTAGGTTAGGTCGAGTTAAATTATTTTGTTTTTAGTTGCGCATTCGTGTGTACAACGGTTTTTGTTTAAAATTGACAATTAATATTTGCTCTAACTTTGTTTATGAAGACTTGAATATTAGTATAAGTTTTGCGTACCAATGTTAGTACTTACTGTATTTATTTTAAGGAACTCAATATATTTAACAGTTATTCTTTGAGAATGGTTAGTTTGTTATGTTTATATAAATATATATATCTATATATTTACTGATGGTGAGAGGGTGGGGCGGGTGTGGATTTTAATTTAGCAGATTTACTGTTTAGGGTATGTAAAAACACGCAATTAATAAAATATTACTTGGAACAATAGATCCATAGATCAATAAGATCAATAGATCAATAGATGGATGATGTGTGTGTGTGTTGTGTGTGTTTAATTTGTTTATGTGTGTGTGTCAGTGTGTGTGTGTTATAGTGAAAAAACCATTCTTGTGCAGTGTTACAAGGTGGTGTGTTGTGTTGTGTTGTGTTATGTGTTCTTAGTTCAGACAACGCAGTGTTAGCTTATTGAAGTGAGCACTTTGTTGTGTGTAGCATTATTTGTTTGTCAGTGTGAAGTTTAAGCTTATGTTATTGTTAATTAGTATTACATATGTCAATGTTAAATAATCACTGTTATGTTATAGGATATAGATGAAAAAAAATAAATAAATAAATAAATAGGTTCAGCTAAGTTTTGCTATGCGATGTTAGGTACTTTTCGATATTACGCTCAGAACTTTGGGTGTGCAGAGTCCCCAAATTTTCTCTGTCTGATGCGCTGTTGCCGTGCTTTCCCAGTTTACCTAAATCTCCCATCACTATGATGCGTTATTTCCTTCGCTCTTCATTGGCCTGTTTGAGATCTACAGGCATAATAATAATAATTATAATAATAATAAATATAATAATAATCAATAATAATAATAATAAAATATAATAATATAATTAATAAATGGTCTGTTATGATATTAGGTTATTCGATAACTTTATTGTTAAGTTTTGATATATAGTTACTATGTCAATATTAAATTAACATGTGAAATGTTAGAAGATTATACTTAGAAAAAAGGATTGAATAGAATATTGTTTTGTTAGGCATTGTTGCTATTTTACTGTTGTTAGGGGAACTTTGTTTTATGTTAGCAGTTATTCGTGAATAAGTGGTAGGTTTGTTTTTGTTCTTAGCTATCAACTCTATGTTATGTCAGCTTTACTTGATGTGAAACACATGATATGTTTAGCATTTATTCGTGGGGAGTATGATAGTTATGGTTAAGGTTATTATGATAAATTTTTGATCAATGGTCCTAGGTCTGTTATGGACAACTAACATTTGATATGTTAGACGATTAATGCTGACAAAGTGTAAATCGCTTACGTTTCGTTGGTAATGTTAGTTACTTACTGTTGTTAAGTAGTGGAACTTTTGCTAATTGTATCAGTTACTCGTTCGTAAGCTATGTTAGGTTTGTTTTTGTTCATATATTCTTAGTTCAGTATATGATATGTTAGCTTTATTGATGTTGAAAATGTTATTACTAGTATTTATTCGTTGGACTGTATGATATATGTATATGAAGAGCTTATTTTCTATGTTATGATTTATACAAAATATTGACTTTGGAATCATAGATCAAATAGATCATAGATCAATAGATTATGGAAGGGTAGGGGGTGGTGGGTGGTTTAATAACTGTTTACTGTTTTTACTGCTTTTAGTGTATGTATAAAGTTGATCTAATAGGTTTAGTTATAAACATGAAAGGAATAAATTTTAGTTAAAAAAAAAGGTTTAAAGAAATAAAGTTAAAAATTAAAAGTTTAAAAAAAAAAAAAAAAAAAAAAAAAAAAAAAAAAAAAAAATAAAATATTTTAAAAAAAAAAATTTAAAAAAAAAGCTTAAAAATTTTTTGAAAAAAAAAATTTTAAAAAAAAAAAGTTAAAATAATAAAAGTTTTTTAAAAACAAAAAGAAAAAAAAAAAGATGTGAAAGGCAAAGTTCTATATGTTTTGCTAGTTACTTCACTGTTGTTAAAGTATTGAGCTTTGATAATGATAGCTGTTTATTCGTTTGATTGTTTTATGTTTGGTTTTTAGGTGTATGTTATATTCTTGGTTCACCAGACTATGGATATGTTAGCTTTGTTAAACCAAAAAACTTTGTTACGTTGGCATATATTCGTTGATCAGTGAATAATTAGGTATGGTGATGACAAATATTACAGTGTTAATACGAAAATAGTAATGATATGTTAGAGATATGTTTGAAAACGTATGAATAGGTTACGTTTTTGTATGCAACGGTAGTTACTTTACTGTTGTTAAGTATGGAACTTTGCTAATGTTAGTGATTTATTCAGGCATAGGGTATGTTCGATTTGATGTTATACATTATATTGTTACATCAGGTTATGATATGTTAGCTTTATTGATGTGAAATCTTTGCTGCGTTAGCGTATTTTCGTTGGTCAGTATGATAATTACACAAGATTGTGATAAAATTTTTGTTAAATGTACTATGTTCGTGCAAAATAATAATGATATGTTGAGATATGTTTGAAAAGGTGAATCAAGTACGTATTGTATGCAATGTTCAGTTATGTCACAGTTGTTAATATTGAACTTTGTTAATGTTGACTGCTTATTCGTGATAAGATGTGTTAGGATTGTGGAGTTGTACATTATATTCGCTAGTTCAATTATGATCCTTATGTTTTGCTTTATTAATATGAAAACTTTGTTACGTGAGATAATTCATTGATCAGTAAGATACTTACACAAGGTTGTGATAATTTTTGTTAAATGTATTACTATGTTAATTAAAAAATATCAGTGAAATGTTAGAAAAAGTGTAAGTAGGATTTACATTCTTGCGCATCAAATGTTAGTTTACTTTACGTTGTTACAGTATGAAAAGCTTGTTAATGTTAACTGTTTTATTCATGTTTAAGATGTGTTAGGTTGTGAAATGTACGTTATATTCGTAGTTCAGCATTGATGTTATGTTGCTTATTGATGAGTGAAAACTTTGTTCACGTTAGCATCATATTCATTGATCCAGTATATATTTAGACAGTAGATGAAAATTTTGTGAAATTATTACTATTTGTTGGTAAAAATATCAGTGACATGTTAGAAAAATTGTAAGTAGGTTGGTTTTCTGAACTCAATGTTAGTTACTGTAGTTGTTGTAAGTATGGATCTTGGGTTACATGCTAGATTATCATTGATCCAAGTATGATAATTAGACAAGGTTATGATAAATTTTTTGTTTAATAAAATTACTATGTTAATGTTATAAATACCAGATTGGTGTGGGTGGTTGATTTATGATTTACAGGGTTAGGGTATGTAAAAACCCAAATTCTTAAGTTATAAATATGAAAGCGTAAAAATTTAGTAAAAACAAATTGTTTTAAACAAATAAAACAAAGAATAATAAAATGTTTTGTGTTATGTTATACAAAATTTGATGCTAGAATCAACATGAGCGTAGATGGGGGTAGGGCTGGAGGGAGGGAGGTTCTAGGATTGTCTGGGGAGGCTAAAGATGCTGTGCATCTTTTTCAAGCTCCATTCGCTTTGTAGTATGGTGCAGTATCTTGAACGTTTTCACTTGTGTATTTTTTGGAGTTATAAAATTAAAAAGAATGTAAAATGTTTAATATTTTTAAAAATTTTTTTATAAATTTTTTTTTAATTTTTTAAATTTTTAAATTTTTTTTTTTTTTTTTTATTTTTAAATTTTTAAAAAATTTTTAAAATTTTTTAAATTTTTTATTTTTTTAAATTTTTTTTTTCTTTTTTTTTTTCTTTTTTTTATTTTTTTTTCTTTTCTGTATCAAGGATACATCATAAGAAAGAGTATGTATACAAGTTAGTCGTTTTCTATGCCAGTATTTCAGGTTTGTGGGGACAGCATCCCCCCATGGGGGTGCTCAACTACAGATTTAACACTGGTTTCAAGCAATGATCCTTTGTACTATGATTAGGAGTTATGGTTATAAGCGGAGTTTCTATGGTTACTGTATTTCACATTATATAAATATTTGATTAAGGGACAGTAGCAGTTTCCTTTCCTTGGGTGTTAGGTCTCACTACGAACTTGTAACACATGTGTTTCAGCAATGATACCTTTTATTATGATATAGTGTGATATACGTAGTTTCAGCACAATTCTACGTCAATATCTTTCTTTTAGGGCTAGCATCCCCCCTTGGGTGCTCAACACGGCCTTTTAACTCTGGTTTCAGCAATAATACATTATATGGAATAGGTGTATGCAAGTTTCAGCCTTCTACGTCAATATTCAAGTTTGACGGGCAGATCCCCCATGGGTGTTGCTCACTACATTTTAACACTGGCAACAGTAATGCCTTCACCCAAAATCGATCGCTGAAGCTATAGATCAGGGGAGGGGGGTAGGGCTGGGGTGTGTGAAGGGGGGGTGGTTTGACTATATATATATATATATATAATATATAGTATATATATATATATATATATATATATATATATATATATAATATTACTCTCTATATATAATAATATATACCCAATTATAAACCTTCAAAGTAGGCCACTGATATATATATATATATTATATATAATATATTATATATATATATATATATATATTATATATATATATATATATATATTATTATTAATAATATATATTATATATATATTATATATATATATATATATTATATATATAATATAATATATATATATATATATATATATATATAGAAAGAAAATAAAAATAATAATAATAATAATAATAATAATAATAATAATAATAATAATAATAATAATAATTAATAATAATAATAAAATAATAATTAATTCATAATAATATATAATAATAATATATTATTATTAATTATGTAGTTGAGAAAGTCTTCTCCTAAAAACGTTAATTATATTTTTTAGACTTTAAAAGGTAATAAATTTTTAAAACCTGCCAATTAAAAGTAATTGGTTTGAAAACAAAATGTATTAGTTACTAACTGAAAAAGATTTGCTCTGTGCGTCATAAATTTACACTTGACATAAATTACACTTGTTAATTAAAAACGATAATTAGTTTTAAAAGAAATGTCAAATGAAAATTAATTGCCTCTTTCTTTCTTTTAAACACAAGGGGAAAAACCATTAATTATCTCTTATTTCCAAAGTCTTTGTTATTTTACGTCGTAAATTTTTAAACCTGTCAAGTTGAAGTGAGGGTTCAATACAAAGTAATTAAATCTCCCCTTCTTACAAAAAGTCATAAATTTTTTAAACCTGTCAAGTTGAAGTGAGGGTTCAATACAAAGTAATTAAATCTCCCCTTCTTACAAAAAGTCATAAATTATTCTTTTTAGACTTAAAAGGTAATTAAAATTTTTTCTCTCCCCTCATGGATTCCCAGGCCATTTGTTCTTAGCGTTATAATTGACAGCTGATACATTACACCTTTAGGCTTAAGCTATAATTAGATTTCCTTTCTCTGGTTCAATCCCCTTCTCTTATACCCCCACCCTCCTTCTCTTCTCCCCTCTATTTCCCCTCTCTCATTTTCCCCTCATTTTATTTAGTCGAATGCCAGCGATTGAACAGCGAGGATGTCGTGCTGCTGCTGCTGCTGCTCTGACGGAGCCGGCGTCGGCGCGAAAAGCCGAATTTACTTACATATGATTGTATGCGCGCGCACGCGTGTATGATTGTACGTACGTATACGCGTATATATATATATATATATATATATATATATATATATATATATTTTTTTATATTAGAATATATATTATATATATATATATAGGCGGGGGTGAGGGGGGGGGGGTGCGGGGTGTGTGCGTGTGCGTATGCGTGTATTCTCTCTTGCATGAACGGATTCTCTAAGCATGTACATATTCTCTAAGCATGTACATATTCTCTAAGCATGTACATATATATATATATATATATATATATATATATATATATATATATATATATATATATATATATATATATATATATATATATATATATATATTTTCCAGTTCCAGGATCCAGTTCCTGGATCCTGGAACAACATACCATTCCAGAAAATACTGGAATTACTAAATTTCAATCAGTACTTTCCAGTTTCCAGTGCCTGGAAACTGGAAACCACTTTCCAAAATCCTGGAATCCTTCCAGG
>JABUQX010028700.1:17500-25000 GCA_015478945.1 Trachelipus rathkii | reverse complement strand
TAACCTAACCGTAACCTTAACCTAAAACAAAAATTAAGAATAATATCTTGAAACCATTTTGGAATTAACAAAATTTTTCTGCATGATTCACACTTAAATGTTTACAATCCATGTTTTTGATTTTTGAAATATCATTGTAGGCTCCCCAGCAATGAAAGAATGAATGCATAAATTATTATTTCATTTTATTAAATTTGTTTTGAAAATAAAAAAATTTTTAAATATAAAAATATAAAAAGACAAAAACAATAAATAAAAATGAACTTCAGATTTTCATAAAAAAAAATATTATATTTATTAAATAATATATGATCGATAAAAATAATCGATAAATCGATGTGGGGCTTTAACGGAAAATAACCTATTATATAGATATATATATATATATATATATATATATATATATATAATATTATATATATTTAGATTTATTTCTAATTAAAAAAAAAAATATATTTTTACTTTCATATAATATATATATATATATATATATATATATATATATATATATTATATATATATATATATATTATATATATATATATTTTATAATAATATAATATATATATATATTATTATATATATATACTATATATATATATATTGTAAAATTATCTACGTTTAGGAAAATGCAAAATAATTTTGTAATTAAAAGGTTTAAAATTAATTTTCCTTTGATTATAAATTTATCAAAATATTACTCAAATTTAGATTAGTTACCGCATTTGATGGAAAAACTATATTTCATAATTATTTTATTTAAATTTATATTTATTATGAATATATATTTCATTTTTATTTCTTTATTTATTTTTCTGTTGTCTTTACTTTTTTAAGAGTAGGATTAGATTATTAAAAAGCTTTTGATAATCCTGGTTTATATTTTTGATGCAAATTTACTTAAATATATTTATTTTTATATTATTTATCTTTCATTTCATTAAATTAGAATTATTTTAGCCCAGTTATTTTGTTTTATTATTTTAAATTATTTCGTCGATTATTTTAATTTTTTTGAGTTGAATGGATAAAGTAAAGTTACAAAAATTGTTTTGTGGAATTTTTTATTTAATTAAAACATTTCTACATGTTTAAAATCATCTTTAGAAATTTTATGAACGGTTTCATTTTAATTTTATTATAATAATAATAATAATAATAATAATAATAATAATAATAATAATAATAATAATAATAATAATAATAATAATAATAATAATAATAATAATAATAATAATACTAAAATAATAAAATAATATAAAGAAATGAAAGATAAATAATAATAATAATAATAATAAATAATTAATATAATATAATAATAAGTTAATAATTAATAATAATAATAATATATAATAATAATAATAATAATTAATAATAATAATAATATAATAATAAATTCTAATTTATAATTATAATATAATCATAAAATATAATAATAATAATACAATCAAACCCTATAATATATTTAGAATAATTAATAATAATAATAATAATAATAATAATAATAATAATAATAATAATAATAATAATAATAATAATAATAATAATAATAATAATAATAATAATAATAATAATAATAATAATAATAATAATAATAATAATAATAATTAATAATAATTTTAACGTCCTATCTTCAACAGAAATATTTTACTGGATTCTGACAATTTTTTATGAAATATGTCAACGCGTTTATTATTATTATTATTATTATTATTATTATTATTATTATTATTATTATTATTATTATTATTATTATTTTATTATTATTATTATTCTTATTAAATTATTATTATTATTATTATTATTATTATTATTATTATTATTATTATTATTATTATTATTATTATTATTATTATTATTATTATTATTATTATTATTATTATTATTATTATTATTATTATTATTATTAATTATTATTATTATTATTATTATTATTATTATTATTATTATTATTATTATTATTATTATTATTATTATTATTATTATTATTATTATTATTATTATTATTATTATTATTATTATTATTATTATATTATTATTATTATTATTATTTGTTCACTTCATTTTCGTTTGAAAAATTTTCATTTTAATTATTTTTCTCAATTTAAATTCAAAAAATATTATTACCCATTAATTATAAAATAAGTAATTTATTTTTAGTAATTTTTCAAAACAAATTCTTTAACTAAATAAATAATTAAAAAAAACATATTTTTGATATATTAATATACATTTGGTTTTAAATAATTATTTTGGTACATGTTCTAAAACTGCGTTCTTATCGGCTCCTTTAAAGAAGTGGTCTCCAAAGGGGTACGCTAAAGAAGCAGGGTTGGTGAGTTTTTGAAAAAAAATCGGTATTTGATTTTTTGGATTTTGTGAGATTCGTGACGTCGCTCGAAATATAATTTGTAAACTAACTTTTCTTAAGTTCGACATAGCATTATTTTCTAAGTGATTTATTGAATTTTATTCATTCTATATAAATCAAAATGGAAAATCAGGAACGATTTTTTCAGATTCGTGACATCAAGCGAAATTAAGATTGTAAATCAAACTTTTTTTTTTAAGTTCGAATATGTATTATTTTTGAAGTGAATCTTTATTCAATATATGTAAATCAAAATCTTAAAATAGGGCCTATAGTTTATATCAGGGTTGGGGATTTTTTTGATTTTTTTTAGAAAAAAAATCAATTTTTTGATTTTTTTGATTTTATTGATTTTTGATTTTTTTGATTTTTTTGATTTTTTTCAGATTCGTGACGTCACGCGATATATATATATATATTATATAATATATTATATATATATATATTATATATATATATATATATATAAATATATATATATATAATATATATATAATATATTATATATTATATATATATATATATATATATTATATATATTTATATATATATATATATATATATATAGTAAGAAACGCAGAATCAATCTAAAGTATGTCCATTCAACCCTAAAAATTAAGAATTAAGAATAATTCTTAATAATAATTATTATAATTATGATATTATTATAATTATGATATTAATAATAATAGACTGTCCCAGTCAATCCATAATAATTAATAAATTAGAATAATTAAAAAGCCGCATGAGCCTACCTAAACTTCCCAGTCAATCCATTAAAATTAATAAATAAGAATTAATAATTCCAGAAGCGCATGGCCTAACTAGATTCCCAGTCAACCCATAATATTAATAATTAAGAATAATACATTAAGAAACTGCATTAACCCCTCTAGAGCGTGTACCCATTCAAACCCATTTAATTTATAAGAATATACTTAAGCCGCCGCATAACAGACGATCCTATTAGACTGTTCCAGTCACCAATAAAATTAATAATTAGAAGCCGATTGGCCTTTCTAGAATGTCCCAGTCAACACATAAAAATAATAATTAAATAAGAATAATAATTCAGAAACATGGGCCTACTAGACTGTCCCAGTCAACCAATAATAATTCAATAATTAAAAATAAATAATTAAGAATCCGCATTGAACCCCTCTAGAATGTCCAGTCGTCAAATCATAATAAATAAGAATCAATGACTAAGAAGACTTGTCCAGTCAACCAAATAAATTAATAATTTAAATTATAAATAAGAATAATACTTAGGAAGCCACATGGTCCTTTTGACTGCCCCAGTCGACCAATAAAAATTTAATAAACTTGAGTTAGCCGCATTGGCCTCTAGAATATTCCCGAGTCAAACCCATAATACATAATAAATAAGAATATTACTAAGAAGCAGCATGGGTCTCTATCTAGACGTCCCAGTCAAACCAATAATAATTAATATTAAAATAATATTAAAATATAGTCATATGATCCCTCTAGAATGTCAGTCAACTCATAAATAAAATAAGAATAATACTAAGAAGCCGCATGGTCCTTTTTAGCCTGTCCCAGTCAACTAATAAAAATTAATTGAGAAGCCGCATTGGCCCTCTAGAATGTCCAGTCAACCATGAAAAATTAGAAACTAAGATAATTTTTAATGAATAATTAATGTAATTTATGAAGTATTTATAATTAAGGAGCCACATGGGCCTATCTAGACTGTTCCAGTCAACCACAAAAATAATAAATAAGAATTAAATAATTCAGAAGCCGCATGGCCTATCTAGACTTGTCCCAGTCAACCCATAACAATTAAGAATTAATCTTAATTTTTCTTAAATTATTAATTATTATGGGTTGACTGGGACAGTCAAGATAGGCCCATCGCATTGATATTATTATTTCTTATTTATTATTATTATGGATTGACTGGGACATTTTTAGAGGGGCTAATGCGACTTTTTATTTATTATTTCTTAATTTTAATTATTGCTTGGTTGACTGGACATCTAGCAAGCCCATATGGCTTCTTAATAATATAAATACTATTCATTAATTACATTCAATTATTATTAAAAATTTTTTAATTCTTGATTTTTATGATGACTAGGAATGTGAATCCAATTCCCCTTAGGGTCAAATTTATTAATTTTTTTTGGTCGACTAGGACAGCTCTAAAAGGACCATGGCGGCTCTTAAGTCCATTATTCTTTTTATTTAATGAGTTGACTGGGACATTCTAAGGGGGCCAAGGCTTCTTAATTATTATTTTGAATTATTAATTATTATTGGTGACTGGGACAGTCAAAGGCCATGCGGATGTCTTATTATATTTTATTATTATGTGTTGACCTGGGATTCGAGAGGGGCCAAAAAAAGCTTAATTATTAGGATATTATTTGGTTGACTGGGACAGTCTTAATAGGCCCATGCGGCTTCTTAGTATTATTCTTATATATACTTTTATTATTGGTTGACTGGGACATTCGAGAGGGGCCAATGCGGCTTCCTTAATTATAATTTTTATTGGTTGACTGGGACTGTCTAAATATTACCATGCGGCTTTTTAAGTAATTATTGCTTATTCTTATGGGTTGACTTGGAAATTCTAGAGGATTAATGCAGCTTCTTAATATTATTCTTGAATTAATAATTAAGAAGCCGCATTGGCCCCCTTAGAATGTCCCAGTCAACCCATAATAAATAAGCAATAATACTTAAGAAGCCGCATGGTCCTATTTAGACTGTCCCAGTCACCCAAATAGAATATAATTAAGAAGCTGCATTTGCCCCTCTAGAATGTCCCAGTCAACCAATAATAAATAATAAATAAGAATAATATTAAGAAGCCGCATAGGCCTATCTAGACGTCCCAGTCAACCAATATATATTTATATTATATATATATATATATATATTATAATTAATATATACTATATATATATATATATATATATATATATATATATATATATATATAAATATATATATATATATAAAATTAATAATTAAAAAAATAATTAGGAAACACGCATTGTCGCCTCTATGTATGTACCAGTCAACTCATGAATAAAATAAGATAATACTTAGAAGCCGCATGGTCCTTTTAGACTGTCCCAGTAAATAAAATTAAAAATTAATAAATAAGAAGCCGCATTGGCCCCTCTAGAATGTCCAGTCAACTCATAATAAATATCAAATGATAAATAAAAAGAATAATATTTAAGAAGCGCATATTGGGGCCTATCTAGGCTGTCCCAGTCGATCAATCAATAATAATTAATAATTAAAAATAATTAATTAAGAGGCCGCAATTGACCCCTCTAGAATGTTTTCCATCAACTATAATAAATAAGAATAAGTACTTAAGAAGCCGCTCAATGGTCCTTTTTTAGACTGTCCCAGTCAACCAATTAAAAAATTAAAAATTAAGAAGCCGCATCTGGCCCTCTAGAAATGTCCCAATCAACCCATAATAAATAATAAATAAGAATAAGACTTAGAAAGCCGCATGGGCACTATCATAGACCAACTTCGCGCCCATATTCTTATCCTCAAGCCAAAAATCTACCTCCTCGTTGCTTACGTTGCGCCCTCTCCAGAATATCTATGTCTTTTCTAAGGGTGGAAATTGTTAGAAATTATTCAAATACTGGCCTAACATATCTATTATTACGACATTATAAAAAATTAATATATATAATTAGTATGCACTCTGCATTATTTTCAATTTTTTTAACCCTAGGCCCAGTTGGTCAAAATTCTTACAATGAAAAATGAAAAGCAGCACTAAAAGAATGTTACAGACTTACGGGTTACAATGCCAATAGTTTTGATGAAAATTTGGAAAAAATTAAGAACATACTCATAATATATATAGTTTTATTTTGATTTTTTATTTCTATTGAAGCAAAGTTTTTTAAAAACAAAAAGATAAAAAAATATTTAAAAAAATTAAAAAAAATCAAAAATCAAAAAAATCAATAAAATCAATAAAATCATGGATTTCTTTATAAAAAAATCAAGTAAAAAACTTCAATTGATTATTTTCATTTTGATTTTTTTGTCGTGCCATCCCTGGTTTAATATGTTTATGTATGACTCAATGAAACAGCAGCACTGAAGAGGTGTTACATCAGAAATATACAAGAAACCTAGTTTGAAAATGATCGTTTGTTGACAAGTGTAGGAATTTGGACTAGAGTAGCCTTGCTTATAATATTATTATTTTAATTTTTTATTTCTATTGCAGTTAAATCACTTAAATATATAATATATATATATATATTAATATATATATATATATATATATATATATATAATATATATAATAATATAATATATATATATTATTATATATATATATATATATTATATACTGTACAAAGTTACTTAACGCCACACGGAACGGGACTCGGGATCAAAAAATTTTTCACTGGCTAGCATCTCATGATACATAAATAGATGTTCTAGGGTTGAAATTAATTTTCTTTTTTTTTTATTTTTTTTTTTATTTTTTTTTTTTTACCTGTTATAGGGGCGAATATATATATACTATATATATAAATATATATATATATATATATATATATATATATATATATATATATTTATATATATATAATAATATATAATATATTATAATGTATATATATATATATATTATTATAATATATATATATTATTTGTAAAGGTATTACACGGCAAATTAGGGGGCTCGAGCGACGGAACACAGGGGGGGAAATAGTCCTAACCCGTAGTTCCCCGGAAGGCCGAGAGAGACCCGACTCCTGCCATCGGGGCGTATACCCTTGGGTATTCTTTAAATTAAAAAAACCAAAACACAGCTACCTACAAATCTCATCTCACTTTAACAAAATAATTTATGAAAAAACTTTAAATAGGCTTTCTCCTCATATCACTATAATTATTAACAATATTGTTTTTTTTTTTTGTTTTTTACATTTTCCTTACTAAAATGTTACCAGGATTTGCTGAAGCTATTGTAGTTTTTGAGATTTGATCTTTTTTTTCATTTCGCACCTCTAAGACGTCTATCTTATTGTATCATAGAGGCTACCATGTAGAAAATTTTTTTTGATCCCGAGCTCCTTCCGTGTGGGCGTTAGTAA
>JABUQX010028700.1:7500-12500 GCA_015478945.1 Trachelipus rathkii | reverse complement strand
ATAAAATATTACTCAAAAGGATCTTTTTAATTAAGTAGTTTAGTACATTAAATTTTTTAAGTCAGGATTTAGTTTTTCATTTTTTTTTTTCTTTTAGTTGTAGGTTTTAATAAATTTTAGTAAGTGTAGTTTTTTTTATTGCTATTCTTTTGCTAGAATTTCTTCAATTAGTATTTAGTTGAATTTTTATCCCAATTTTCTTTTTTGTTTTTGTCTATTGTTTTGTTGGGGGGGGGGGAAGATGGCAGATTTTCATAGGCCGCGGGCTTTCTTTTAAACTTACAACATCCGTGGCTTAAAATCTAACTTTGCCTCTGTGGAAATATCACCTATCTAACTCTAACCCTAACCTTTTGTCTTGTCTGAGACTCAGATGGCAAAGAATTCCCTCTAACTCGTTTAATGTATCTAACTATAAACTTATTTCATAATTTTCGTCTGAAGGGTGGAGTTGTGTGCCTATGTAAACATTTAATACTCCTGTTCACGTTCTCGTGGAATCTCGAATCGCCCAACTTCGATTACTCTGTGGCCTCAAAATTTTTCTTCCTCTACTACAATAATCTTGTGCTTCTGCTACTGTTCTCCTTAACAGAACAGATTTTCAATTCTTTCTTTTGAATATTTACTACCTCTCACGAAGACTGTATATATCTTCCAAATCCAAATTACTAAAGATCCTCTATTTATGGGGATTTCAATGTACACAACACTGAATGGTTGGGATCCTCTCATACTGATTTAGGTGGGGAGGAGTCCGAATTCAATTCAGCATTCTAACGATCTGGCAGCAACTAATCAAAGAACTACCACAACAATTCGGAATCGTCGCCAACCAATTCTTGAACAACTTGACCTTAGCTTCACCACTATCCTTCTCTCTATAAATTATACTACCTTCGCTCCTATTGGTAAATCTGGACCACCAACCTTTGTATATCTCTTAACCTTTAATACTTTCTACATCACAGGCTCCATCCTGCCCTACGGTTTTTTTCTGGCACTTGATCGGGTGATTGGGGGCCTTGCGTCGCTTCTACGCTAACAATAATTGGAATGACTGCTTGACTCTGATGACGCTTCGGCTTCTGCCATTAAGGTGGGAGCTGTAATCGTTGACGGCATGAGAGGTTCATTTCTTCCTTCGATATCTTTCCCTCATAATCCATGGGTTCCGATCGTGCCTGTTCTCTTGGCCATTTCAGGCTAGAAGACAGCCGGCTTTATCGGGGGTGGAAAAAAATTCTCGTTCTCCTATTACTCTCGCTAATTTTTCATTCTGCTAGAAATCGTTGCAGGATACTCTTCGACGAGCAAAGGGGACTTTCATTAAACGAGTGCGCTAACCTCCTTGGGTCTCCTACTGACAAATCTTTTTTGGCTCTGCCAAAAAATATCTTCAACAACTTCGTAAATCTTGCCTTCCTCCTCTTATCGATCTGATGGCTCTGATTACTAACTCTCAACTGAAAGGCCAATCTCTTCGGCCTCCTATTTTCCTCTAACTCAACCCTGGACGATTCTGGCATTCCTCCTCCTCCACCTTCTTCTCTCAGGTGTCCTATGTCTTTGCCTATGGATTACATTTTGATCGGGTGCATAGGCTCCTGAGATCTAATGAACGTTAGGAAGGCGGGGGGCCGGATGATCCCTTCCCCGAGTTTTGAGGGAGTGTGCTTCCGAGCTGGCCCCTCCCCCTGTTCAACTATATTCTCTATGTCTCAATACTAGCACTTTCCCTCAGTGTTGGAAGCACGCACATGTCCAACATATTCCGAAAAAAGGAAGCCACTCTGATCCTTCTAACTATCGCCCTATACTCTCAACTTATTCTATCTAAGATCTTTGAAAACCCCTCTAACTCTCACTTCTTAGACCATCTGGATCTCATTCTCTTCTTTCCGATCGCCAGTACGGCTTTCGGCGTCGGTCTACTGGCGATATACTTTCCTACTTAACCGATTTATGGGTTTTCCGCCTTAGGAACTACTGGGAGACTTGCGTGTGGCGCTGTGACATACTCAAGCATTTGACGGTATGGCACGGCGTATTGCTCTCACAAGCTCCCTCCTTTGGGCTTCCTCCTTTCTTTGTTATAATGTCTAGCTTTCTTTTCAAGTCGCGCAATATCGGCTGGGTTGATGGAGCGACATCTTCTTTTTCTGTTAATAGTGTTCCTCAGGGTTTCTTCTTATCTCCTACTTTATTCTACTTTTCATTAATGATCTTCTCACCTGCACATCTAACTCTATCCACTCGAATGCCGATGACTCTACCCTTCATTCTTCAATCCTTTCAATTCTGCTCCCCTCTTACTTCTAGAAATTGCCTCTCGTCTTATCTTTCCGATTCTATTTCTCGCTGATCTGGATAGAATTCCGATTGGGGTCGTCTCACCCTTGTGAAATTCAAATCTTTAAAAACTCAACTTCTCAACATCTCCCTCTCTAAAAAACACCTTCTAACTTTCTTATCTCTTTCGACGGTTCTCTCGTCTCTCCTGATGACAATATAAACATCCTTGCCATAACATAAACAAAAAATGTCTTGGAAAGCCTCACATCACAACGGTTGCAGGGGCGGCCTCAAAGAAACTAGGGAGTTCTGTTTGGACTGCGAGATTTTTTTTCCTCTTCTCAGTTATCCAGCTATACAAGGGTCTTCATTCTGGGGTACTGTTCTCATATCTGGGGGGCTCTGGTTTCACCGGCGTTTTGGGACAGGTCGAGTCAACAAGCTAAAACGCGTTATAAACGTTCTGTACTTTCCAATTCACTTGCCTCTATCTTTTGCGGCGCGATGTGGTGCTTTATCTCTTTTCTATAGGTACCGCGCGGCAGGTGTTCGAGGGAACTTACAACTCCACGTACCACCACCTTTACGACGACCTCGTAGCACAAGGGGCTGCTGTGTTGCGCACGAGTTTTGGTTGATGTAGGGTACATCCAGGCACTTCGTTGCGGTGTTCCTTCTTCCCTTGCACACATCTGTTCGTAGATTCTTTCATTTCTATGTTTCCTGCCGAATTTTAATCTCCCTCACTTTTAAACCTGGTCTCTGCTCATCTGCGTAATTTACCTTAGTTGATGAAATTTTAGCTTGCAACACCCCCTCCCTGAATAGGGCTCTGCCGGTGAGTGGTGGTGACAACTGTAAATATATATTTAAGTATGTAAAAGTATATTAAAGAGATATATTTTTTAATTTTTTTTATATAGATAAATAAATATATAAAAACATTATTATTATTATTATTATAATATTTTTGATTATTATTATTATTTTATTATTATTATTATTATTTTATATGATTTATTATTATTATTATTATTATTCTTATTATTATTATTATTATTATATAATTATTATTATTATTATTATTATTATTTATTATTAATAATTATTTTATTATTGTTATTATTATTATTATTATTATTATTATTATTATTATTATTTATTATTATTATTATTATTATTATATATTATATTATATATTTTATTATTATTATTATTATTGATTATTATTTTATGTATTATGTATTATTATTACTTTACTTAAAAATGGCATCTGTACATTCCAAAAAGTCATAATTTCACTTGTTAGCTCACACATAGAGGCACTAGCAATTCTGTAAAATTAAAATCGACTCAACTAATTGTAGATGGGAGTTTTATCGACCCCCAATTTTCATCTAAAAACAGAGTTTCATAAATGCTTCAAATACATTATCCAAACATACAATTTTTATCTCTTAAAAGTTAATAATGCGGGGATCTTCAATATTGATCCTATCAACGAGAGACACTGCAAATCGGGCAAACTCTCTCTCAAACTATGATATCAATGGTTTCTCAACACGTTAACGCTACCAACACGTCAAACAAACGTCGAAATAGTGTCATCCTTCTGATAGATCATTCTGGGAGAATTCTGAAGCAGGTTGAGCGTTAAAACTTCATAATAAAGAGTGATAGTCCGATCACTTTCCATGGTCTCTGCAAATTTGCCTAAAATAAAACTCAAATTCACCACCATAAAATAGTAGACTAGATGGGGGAACATCACAAGACTAAGAAATACATAAACAAATTGATTGAAATTGACTTTTCATTCAATACGAGTGATATTAACATTAACATCGGGAAAATTCAAACTTTTTCGTAAGCATTATTAAATAAATGCTTGACGAGCATTCCTCATTAACGAAAAAAACTTGCGTTTAAAAGAATTTTAAAACCCATGACCAACACCAGCTCTGCTAAACTCTATCAACCTAAAACATAAACTCTACCGAACTATAAAAACAAATCATACATTCCAAGTGTATAACACATATGATAAATAATTAAAGGCAGTTCTTAGAAGCAAAGAGAAATTACTTACTCTTAGCAAATTCCAGGATTGCATAAAGACTCGAAGGCTACATGAGTCTTAATCAATAAATTATCACAATAATAAAAAAAACTCCAATGTTTAAAAGAATGAATATAAACAATCAGATACAAACAACCAAAGAGATCGCTGTCGGACTTAAACGAGTACTTTGTAAACGTCGGTAAACAAATCTTGAACAAACCCTCTAGTCGAACATCATTTGAAACTTTTCTCCCTGACTACGAGTCTCATTTATCTTTTATCCACATCACAGACTCGGAGGTAAAGAAGGTAATCGCCGGATTAAAAAAACAAAAAATGTGATGTTCATTCTATTCCAACCATATCCTCAACTCGCTGCCGACATAATTAGCCAAACCCTTTAAAACACTTTTTCAATGAATCATTTTTGACAGGAATTTTTCCAAATGTTTTCAAGACAGCAAAAGTGATCCCTATACCTAAAAAAGGAGACCTTTCCCTAACAAAAAAGTACAGACCAATAGCTATCACAAATACGATTAGTAAAATATTTGAAAAATTTTTAATCAGTTAACAGAATATTTTATATCAAAAAATATTTCATAGAGTTTCACAATTTGGATTTAGAAAGGACGCTCAACTG
>JABUQX010028700.1:0-2500 GCA_015478945.1 Trachelipus rathkii | reverse complement strand
TTATATAATATAAGGCGTCGTCAGGGGGGGCAGGGGGGTAGCTGCCGCCCCCCCTTAGAAGTGTTTTACTCTTATTTAGAGTCTTACCTCGAATTTTTATCGTGCGTTTTACGATATTATATAATATATATATTATATATATATATATATATATTATAAATATTATTAATATATATATATATATATATATATAATATATAATATATTTTAACATATTTTATATTTTAAATTTAAAATATATATATACTATATTATATATTATATTATAATATATATTATATATATATAAATATTATTTATATATATTATATATATATAGTGTCTGGAGAAGGCTAGTTGCAATCGTCATTTTCTCACATTTCTCTTGCCGATACGAAGTCTTCTCACTCATTTTATATGCTCTTTTAATTTGTAGATAAGAACTGTGTTGTTATTCCATCTATGTTATTTTTTTTAATGTTGATATGTATGTATAAATTCTAGATTTTGTGTTCAGCCGGATTCTCAATTCTTTTATTAGTGTTTAAGTGTTCAAAGTAGCATTGAATTATCACTCCGTGACGCCACTCTATAATTCAACACCGTCTGTAAAGTATTTTTTATTTCTCAGATCATGGATATTAGGAGATTCCTTGGTACGTACGTTTTACTTTAAAAGTGATTATTATCAAAATTTTGCCTGCTATATTTACTTCTTAAAAGTAGGAATTTGTAACACATGATCTTATTTGTCCATATGATTTTGGTTAGCTTCATTTTAAAAAAAACTATTTTACCATTAAAACACGAAATTAGTGGTTTCCAACATAGTTTGCTATACTTTTAATTTTTTCCTTTTAACATCTTTGAATGTTAGTAAAATTATTAGCCTATGACCATATGTGGCAGAGATTTACAGTAGCAGAACCATAATTATATATATATATATATATATATATATAATATTTATTATATATATTATATATTATATATATATATATATATATATACATCATATATATATTCGATATATAATAATATATATATAAATATATTATATATATTATATCATATATATATATATTGATATATTATATATATAATATATATATATATTATATATATATATTATATATATATAATTATATATAATATAATATATATTATTTTATATATGATATATATATCATATTATATATATATATATATTATATATATATATATTAATATATATATATATATATATTATATTATTATATATATATATATATAGATATATATATATATATTATATATATATATATATATATATGATATATATATATATATAATATTATTATATATATATATATTATATATAATATTATAATATTTATATTATATTATTTATATATATATATATTAAACTATAATATATATTTATATATATATATATATATTATATATATATATATATATATATTTATATATATTATATATAATATATATATATATATATATTGTTATGCTAAAATTTGAAAAGGAAGAACTCGGATAAAAATGGAAATGGTAGCGGTGAAACGAAGAAATACAATAAGTCAACTAAAGACTACACAAGGACATCCTCCTACTTCACAACTACTTCGCATGTATGAAGAACCCACACCAGGCCAGCACTCGCGAGTCAAATATCGGGTCCAGATTTCGGGAGCTAGCGTTTCAGTAGATGAATCACGAAAATGACATTGGTAGATACGTTGGACTTCATCTATGATTTCAACTGAAAAAAAGAAACAGTTACTGAAAGAATGTTGAATTCCACCTAAGACCTATAATTTTTTGGAAGATGCTACCCACTTAAATATATATTGTATTGTATTGAGGTGCCACTGAGTGAGGGTGTGTTAATTGCTCTCCAATTACTATATAATTTGTTTTGTAATTTGGGGGGGGGAAAATTTTGGGGAAAAATTTTTAGTAACCCAAAAATAAGTTTTTGTTTTTAGTAAATCTAACTAACTACCTCTAACTCAACCCTGGATGTAACAGTTGTTATATTAATTTTGTGATAATTTAAATTTGATAGTATTGGACTCAGTGTTTGATAGGTTAACCCTAGGCTAGAGTAGTTAAGAGATTTCCTGTATACTGTGTGTTTGCAGGTTTATTTGAATTATTTATTAAATAGTTTTTCTGTATTTAACTACAGTCTTTAGCAATTGTTACATTAATTTTGTGATAAATTAAATTAAGTTTACCAGAGCCATAGCCTAAGTTAGGCCTACTTTATAATTTTTATATAGCCTTAGCCTAGGGCCTAGGCTATTCTATATTCAAACTTGTTTTAAGATATTAATTTCTTTCTAGGCTTTAGTGATATTTAGTAAACTGTAGTGGAAAATATGTAAAGCGTAGACACTGTAGCCTACCTTATAATTTTTTATATATCCTGGGCACTAGGCTTAAGCTAGATATAAGCTTGTTAAAAATTTTAACTTGTTTTAAAGATATTAGTTTATTCTTTTTAATCTCTCTCTTTGTG
>JABUQX010028699.1:12500-49913 GCA_015478945.1 Trachelipus rathkii | reverse complement strand
AAAGAGAGAGATGGTGACACTATGAATCATTCATCCACACATGCAAGAAGGGAGAAGGAATGTCAGGGTCGTTTCAATTGTACATAAGTATTTACAAATGTTAAGAGCTCCATCTCACGCAAATACATGTGCCTCAGCTCTCTGGGTGCTATGGGTTTCATTGCATGCAATGATCAGTGAGAGCTAGGGTTGATTCCCCTACAATGCGTTGGTTTATTCGAGCGGCGAAGATCATCTGGGCAAAGTTATTCTGGGTCATTATACCAGCGACACGGTAGTTTGAGATACTCCTCACAGAATAGTAGTCGCATGGTGTTAAGTCGTGGTGGAACCGCGCAGGCCATGTAAATTGACGCTTTTAGTGACATTCTTGCTTGATCCGATCTTCCCGGAATTCTGTCGAGGTAGGTTCACTATCTGCTTCATTAATGTGCTGGTGCACCCATATGTAGTAATATATTTCTTGCGTTGTGTTCTTAAAAGGTATAAGTCACTCGGAGTTCAACAAGGAGTCTGCAGGAAAATGGAGGTAACGTCTGTCCTGTCAAATTTATCTCGGAAGAACTAAGGCCGTAATGAGCTATTCTATTGGTGTATCTCCACACCAAACGGTTGATGATGTATAGAGACCTTGGTGATGGTTAGTGAATGGTTAGACCGGGGGTTTTTTCCGCCCACTTCTGGAAGTTCCATCTCTGTATGTACATACCGTTATTGGTAAAGCGAGATTCATACAGGTCCATAGATATTTTCCAATAGTCCGTATCTATCCATCTAGAGGGCAATCAATGTGACACTAGGTAATCCCAGCCCGCCATTTTAGGTCTTTCCTACGATGCAGACCATGCGCATGTGTATGGCTTATATGGATACATGCTGGTAGTGGCAGCACGATATCGGTGTAGTTTCCTTTCGATATTTGCAGACCAAACGTAGCCTGCCGTTAAAGAGACTTGGATTTTTCATGGAGTGTTTTTAGCAGAACCGTCAGTTTCGCATGTCGAATGTAGGAGCACGACCCCTCATACGTATGTGATGAGGTGGTACTTTGAAACCGTCTGTAACTCTATGGAATGCCATGTATCTCGGCGGTCGTCGATGTGGATAACGTTGTCCGATATTCTGCAGCAGGTCTGCGAGCATTCCTGTTTTGCGTAATGGACAACTAAAACATGTTACGCTTTTCCGTTTACTGGTCACGTGGCATGTTCCAAATGGATGGCTCTGACTAAACAAACCACTCTGAAGTTATCGTTTCACTACACTTTATTACGCATAATTCATAGGTTATTGACATAACTTCCATATGATAGCTGTTAGTTAGTTGTTTTGTAGTATTACATTTCTATCTTTTATGTCTAGTTACGCTTTTTGGTTTTCTATTATGTATATTTTTTATCTATAGTTTATATCTAAGATTTATGGTTATTTTTTTTTTTTTTTCTATTTGGTATTTATTATTTTATATTTATTTTTTGTTATGCTGTATAGATATTTAAAATGACTATTTGGATTATGCCCTATTTATTTTAACCTAGATTATTTTCATATTGACGACAAGTTTCGGGCTTTTGTAGGCACATGATTTGTTTAGGAGCGACTTCTAGTTGTTTATGGTAAACGATTGTTGTGGAAAACGAACAAACCGTATCAAATAATGTGGGAGGAAGTAGCCCACCTCATTTTTTTATGTGCATTTCACAGAAGCCATAAAAAATATATCATCCATTCGACATCTCGCATGTTATGTGCGCGGTTTTCCTATTGCGCGTGCGCAGACACCAACGTAACATTCCCATCTCTCCTTATGAATTTATAACTATCGAACTTATAATCTACAGCATTTTCCTGCTTAAAACATCCCGTACGGTCGATACACCGCTGTAAACAAACTGCTGAGACACCTGTTATATATATATATACTATTTATATATATATTATTATATAATATATATGTAGATATATACATATATAAGATTTGCATATTATATAGTTTTATGATATATATATATATATATATATATATATATAGAATATATATATCATATATATATATATGATAAGTTTAATCCGCCCTCGCAATTGCAGAATACCAAAATAAATTGCGTAATTGCGATTTCGATAATTTGAAAAAGGTTGCGGAATTGCAGTTAGCGGAATGCCTATAATCATTCCCGCAATTTAATTTCAGCATTGCCGCAATTTGAGGACTAATCAAAAATTGTGGAATTTGCATGGAATGCAAAAATTATAGTCCACAATGTTTGGCCTCTTTGTACTCAGCAGCACACCCGAACATCGGTATTGTTTACATTTCGGTATTTATTAAAGTTTTGTAAATAAGTAATAAGTTAACAAAAAAACCTAAAGGGTTAATTGGATGAATAAAAGGTTTGAAATCACAATTTATCTTTGGTAACTTGTATACAAATTTCTATAGCTTAATTTATAATGAATAATTAATTTATGAAACGTGTCGCCAACAAATTTCAGATAAAATGTAATGTACAGTAAACATAATGATGAATAAAATAATATAAAATAACAATTATTACGCCCAATAAAAGAAATCAAGTATATATAATATTAATATATATTATATTAATATATTTATGATGATACTCATTCTATATTAATATAATATATATATATATATATATATAATATTTATGTATATATATTTTTACACTTGACAAAAACCGGCCCTCACGGGCAGAGCCTATCAAGGAGTTGGGTGTTGACAGTACTCAAATATTCGATACAACGGCAATACGCAGAATGAGCACAGACGCATCGCTTAAAGTGAGGGAGATTAAATTGAGTAGGAAACACAGAAGAAGGTAAGAGAATTCCTAACAAACAGAAGTGGCAGGAAAGAGGGAAGCACCACACGAACTAGCCTGGAGTTACCGATATCACAAAAACTCATGTGCCGGACACCGCACCCCTGTCTTCGTGAGCGTCGGTAAAAGGTGGTGTACGCTGAGTGAAAGTTCCTCTCGAGCACTTGCTGCTTACGTGTACCGTAATAGAAAAAGAGTATAAAGCACCAACAGTGCGCTCCGCAAGAGTAGAAAGGAGTCAAGTGAACTAGAAAGTACCGGAACGTTTATAGGCTTTTGGCCTCTTGACTTACAGCTATCAAAGAAAGCACGGGTGAAACAGAGCCCTCGCCAGATATGGATGAGCATGAGTTCCATACAAGGGCGGATGATACCACCTTGTATAGCTTGGAGCAACTGAGAAGAGGAAAAAAAGTCTCGCAGTCTAAACAGAGCTCTCTAGTTTTTTGAGGCCGTCCTAGCAACCGTTGTGATTGAGGTTTCCCAAGACATTTTTTTTTGTTTATGTAAAGGCCAAGAATGTGTTTATATTGTGAAAAGGAGAGACGAGAGAACCGTGAAAGAGATAGAAAGTTAGAAGGTGTCTAGAGAGAGAGATTTGTAGAAGGTTGGGTTTTTTAAAGATTAAGGATTTCACAAGGTTGAGGACGTACCCACCGGAAATTCTGTCCAGATCAGCGAGAAATAGAATCGGAGAGGTTAAGGACGAAAGGCCAATTCAGAAGTAAAAGAGGAGCAAGAATTGAAATTAGTTTGAGAGTGAAGGGTCGAGTCATCGCATATGAGTGGATTCAGAGTTAGATGTGCAGGTGAAGAAGATCATTATGAAAAGCAAGAATAAAGTGGAAGATAAGACAGAACCCTGAGGAACACGACTATTGACAGAAAAAGAAGAGAAGTCGCCCCATCAACAACACAACCACATCCGATGAAAGAAAGCTAGACATTAAGTATAGCAAAGAGAAGGTGAACCCCAAAGGAGGGGAAGTTGGAGAGCAGTGAACGCCGTGCCATATTCCCGGTCAAGATGCTTTGGATATGTCAGCTCCACCTACGCAAGTCTCTCCGTAGTTCCTAAGGGCGGAAACGCATAAATCAGTAAGATAGGAAAGTATATGGCCAGTAGACCTCGAGTGCCGAAAGACGTACTGGCGATTTCGGAAAGAAGAAAGTGAGATTCCAGATGGTCTTAAGAAGTGAGAGTTGAGAAGGGTTTTCAAAGATCTTAGATAGAGTACAAGTTAGAGCTATAGGGCGATAGTTAGAAGGATAGAGCGGCTTCCTTGTTTTTTTCGGAATGAGGTTGGAACATGATGCGCGCTTCACACTGAGGAAAGTGCTGAGTATTGAGGCATAGAGAATATAGTTTAGAAACGAGGGGCGGGGTCAGTACGGAAGCAGCACTACCTCAAAACTGGGAGGAATGGCAATCCGGGGCCACCGCCCTCCTTACGTCTAGATTCAGAAGCCCATGCACCCGTTAAAATGTAATAACAGGCAAAGGCATAGGTACACCTGGATGGAGATAGGAGTGAGGAAGATGAATGCCAGAATCGTTCAGGGTTGAGTTAGAGGGAGAAATAGGAGGCCGAAGAGTTGGCCTTTTACTAGTTGGAGTAATAGCAACACGACCATCAGAGCGAATTAAGAGGGAGGAAGACTGATGTATTTACAGAAGTTTGTTAGAGATGCTTTTGGCAAGAGGCCAGAAAAGATTTGTGCAGGTAGGCAGAACCAAGGAGGGTCAGCGAGAACTCGTTAATGAAAGTCCGCTTTGCTCGTGAAGAGTATCCGTCGAACGATTTCTAGCTGAGTGAAATTAGCGGAGTGATAGGAGAAATGAGAATTTCCACAACCCGATACGCACTGCCTCTAGCCTGAATGGCGAGAAAACAAGCACGATCGAACCATGATTTGATGAGAAAAAGATTCTAGTCGAAGAAGGAATGGACCTGCTCATCCCATCACCGATTACAGCTCCCACTTTTATCGCAGAGTCGAGCCGTCTTCAGAGTCAAAGCAGTCACTCCAATTGTAGTTAGCGTAGAACAACGCAATGCCCCCCAGTCAGCCCGATGAAAGTGCCAGAAAAAAATCGCATAGGGCTAGGATGGAGCTGTTTGGAGAGAAAAAGGTATGAAAATTAAGAGATAGTTAGAGGTTGGTGGGTCAGATGTAACGCGATAGAAAGCGAATATTTAAGTATAATACTGTAAGAAAACAACTAAATTAGATCACCATATATAAATAAATACACTGATAGCATTTAATATTTATATTATATATATTATATAGATCATATATATTATATATATAATATAATATTATCTATATATATATATATATATATATATACTATATATAAATATAATGACATACTTAGATATTATAAAATTAATGTTAATTTAAAAAAAAAAAACATCCTTATGTAATAGACTACATGTGTATATACCGTAACAAACAATAAATTTATATATTATAATATTATTTTCAAATATTTATTTTGAATTTCCCCCAACGAGGAAGAACCTATTAGGGAAGTAACTATCCGGTTATCCGGCCGGATAACAATGATATCCGGCCGGATACCGGATAGTCAAAAACTTGGCCGGATAGGCCGATACCGGATTAGTTGCGGGTATCCGGCCGCATCCTAATATATATATATAATTATATATATATATACATATATATAATATATATATATATATATATATATATATATATATATTATATATATATATTTATAGATACTATAGATAGAGTTTTATAAGCATATAAATATTTATTCCGAATTCATCAAAGGGTAAAGTGTACAATTTTCCTTAAGCTTTAATTTCAGTGTTTCATCATTAAGTATTTCAGTTATATCTTCTTCTTCTGTAAAAATGAGCGTAGTTTTGTTTGATACAGATGTTATAAATGGGTTTCTCAAACAAGTATAATCAGTGTACAAGTTTGGAAAATAAAGTATTATTATTTCAAACAGTAATTACTGAATGAGCAAAAAAAAAATTAGAAATCATTTTGACTTTCATATTTATACAAAAATATTTTCAAAAATATATTTAAGGAAATTTAATATGTAGTAGAAAAATCAATTTAGAATACTGGAAGCTAAAGGTAAAACCTCAACAATAATAATAATAATAATAATAATAATAATAATAATAATAATAATAATAATAATATCATAATAATAATGAATAAAAAATGTAAATAAAGAAATATTCAAACAAATTTAAAACTGATTAATGAACGTATAAAAAAAATAAATAAGTTGATATAAAATTCAAAATTG
Source organism: Trachelipus rathkii (assembly GCA_015478945.1). Taxonomy (NCBI): domain Eukaryota; kingdom Metazoa; phylum Arthropoda; class Malacostraca; order Isopoda; family Trachelipodidae; genus Trachelipus; species Trachelipus rathkii. The sequence goes on along the minus strand of JABUQX010028699.1, from coordinate 43,769 downwards.
TATTTTGCTTTGGGGGGTAAAAAAAGAAAACTTTTTCACAAATCCAATAAAAACATTCAATCCTTTATAGTTTAATATAGAAAATATTCCAGAATAATAATCAATAATTAAATCCTTAAAAAAGGTAAAAAGTTAGTAAGAATTAAAAAATAAATTGTTAAAAATCCTTCAATATGGATGATGGGTGAATGTAAATAAAAAGTATAGAATGAAATGTGATAAAATTGAAGTAAAAGAAATATAACAGATCATTGATGTTGTATGTAGTAAAAGAAATGTAACATCATTGATAATGTTTATTATCATTTAGGCACTCACTCTTTTAATAACATTAAGCAAACCATTCAATCTAAATGAGACAAAATAAAAGCATCAATAAATTACATATGGTTACATCAGGTTGAAACTCTTGTAAATGATTTTAAAGTTTTCTCTTCAATCAAAATACCATAAAATTGACAGCTAATATTTTATTCAAGAAAATCTTATTATTTTAAACAGCTTTAAAAGCATCACAAGTTATCTTGATACTTTAAAATTATTGTAATATATATGATTAGTTTCATTTCATTCTTCAAATACTTTTTAATAATATATCAAAATTACTCATGAGCTTTCCTAAACTAATATTCCATTTTATCTCTACTTTTTCCTTTTTCAGATTTTACATGTAACTTATTTCTCTACTCCTTTTGAAATATGCTACTAGTTTCTTGCATGCCCCTAATAATTCTTTTACCTACTTTCATCAGAATTTTCATCATTTGATTCATATTTTCTAAAACTATCTTCTTTATTTTTAATTCTTTTGAAAGAACTTTTATACATGAGCAAAACAAGAAAACTAATTGTACCTATTCAAAATATTAACAGTATTTTAAATCTCATCATTCATAAATACAGAATTTAGCAATATAAATAACCCCAAACTTTTTTGAATATTTCAAATATCTCTTCTTGACATTAGTAGCTATTCATGATAAACTTTTAAATTTCTTACACTCATTGGGTCGAGAGTCTGGAGGAAGTTAGTCAGAGCAAAAACACATATCATAGTTGATAAAATAAGAATTGATAAAATGAGGAATGAACGTATTAGAGAGTTGTGTGGTGTGAAGTAAGGGGTAAATGAGAGAATAAATGAAAGTACATTGAGATGGTTTGGTCATGTGGAAAGGGTGGATGATAGTTGGTTAGTTAAGCGGATGTATAGTGGTGAGTGTGCTGGAAATCGACCGGACTTGAGAGACCTAAGGAAAAAGTGGACTGTGAGTTCAAGTAAAGGAATGTCCCTGGAAGAGAGAAATGTTTTGAGTAGAGGCAGAAGAAGGTGCATAATAGGAGTGAATAGTGAATGCATCTTTCTTCTTCTTTCTCAATGTGGGCTTTGTGTGGGGGTATAGTTGTGGACCACCTGGGCCAAGGGATGAACCCACACATTGACGAATATGCCCATTAGGAGGGTCTTCATCACGAGTCCCATGAAGCCTAAGGTGAATTATATGACTGTGACGAGTTCTCACTAATAGGTATAAAGGGGGAGGTAAGGCTGGGCTTCTTTTCAACTTGCGTCATTTTCTTCTACCTTTTTGTTTCCAGTGCATGTTACACACCTTACCCCCAGTCTTCTGGAGAGAAGATATGATGTGATATAATATATTATATATATACTTAATATAAATATATATATAGTATATATATAATATATATATTATATATATATATATATATATATATATATATATATAATATACATTACTATAGTATAGTATATACCAGTCTGTTAGGTTTTCGTGGTGTGAAACGTTGTTGAAATGGCTCCTCACTGAATATAATTATATTTTTTTTATTTATTGTGTTCATGTAGTGCTGTTTTGATGGTAAGCGTTTCTATTTTCTTCAAACTTTTTTTTAATTATTAGAATTTTATTAAATCTTAGTACTACTTTGATACCTATTTTATCCGTTTTAGTAAAGTTCTACGTACGAGGTTTTTTAAAAGATAAGTAATAAATGCTTTTTATTTTCTATAATGTAATTGTGCTCGTAGGTTTATTTTAAAGTTAATTCCACTGTTTATGAATTTTGAATTTCGTCTCCACAGTGTTTTATAAATTAGATTTGTATTATTTGATCACTATTAGACTTTTTAAATTTAGGTTTGTAATGTTAAATCAATTTATTTACTGTTTTTAATTCGTGAATTTGTAAGGGGCAAGAGAACGTTAGTGTTTTAACTTTAAGATTTTTCATATTTTTACATATTCTGTAAATACGATTTTAGCTTTTTTAGCATTTACGGTTTTAAATTCTTAGGTTTTCAGTGTGTGAATAATTTTAACCCACATGCACGTTTGTTTGTTTTTTTGTCTGTTTGTTTTTGTCTGTTTATGTTGTTGTTGTTGTTGTATTGTGCATGCATAGATGGCAGCGTTCACAGGCGCGGCTTACTATCGACTTACTAACATCCGTGCATTGCAGTCTAACTCGCATACGTGGAAGCACCACCTCTCTACTTAATCCTAGACTGTTTTGCTTCCTGTCGAGACCGCAGATGGCTGGAGTTCATGCTTAACTTCGTTGAATATGTCCAAGCTACAACTTATTTGCATAACTTTCCCGTTCTAAAGGGTGGACGTAATGTGCCGATGTAACATAAACATCTCCTACACGTCTCGAGATATCTCGAATCTCTAACGTTCGATGTTCTGTGGCTTAAAATCTTTCTTCTTCTACTCACATATAATCTGTGCTTCTGGCTTACTGTTTCCTAACAAACAGATGTTTCATGCCTGTTTTTGAATACCTTACTACTTCTCACGAGACTGTTATATCTTCTCATCCAATATACTGAGGTCCTCTATTAGGGGATTTCAAAATGTACACATCACTGAATGGTTTGGGGTCCTCTCGATACTGATTTAGGTGGGGAGAGGCCGAATCATTTAGAATTCTCAACGATCTGGAGCAACTATTAAAGAATCCCACACACATTCCGGATCGCCAGCCATTTTTGAAGCATGCCCTTGACTAATTTTCACCACTATCTTCTCTCTATAAATCAGCCGACTCTTCGTTCCAGTGGTAAAAATCTGAACAACAACCTTATATCTCTGTAATTTTAATACTTTCTCTCGAACAGCTCCATCCTGGCCCTTAACGGTTTTTTCTGGCACTTTTGATCGGTGCCGATTGGGTGGCCTTTGCTGTTGCTCTCTAGTCTTACTCTATATTGAGTGACTGCTTTGTTCTCTGGTGACGCTTCACGCTTCTGCCGATAGAGTGGAAGCTGTAATCGTTGATCGGATGAGCAGGTTCATTCCTTCTTCGACTAAGATCTTTCTCTCCTCATACTCCCCTGGTTCGATCGTGCTTGTTCTCTGCCATCCAGGCTAGAGACAGTGCGTATCGGGAGTTGAAAAATTCGCCCCTCGCTGATCACTCTTGCTAATTTTCATTCTGCTAGAAAACGTTGCAGGGAAAGCTCTTCGACGAGCAAAGCGGGCTTTCATCAAACGAAAAGTGCGGCTAACCTCGCTTGTGTTCTCCTACTGACATAATCTTTCTGGCCCTCTTGCCAAAAACATCTCTAACAACTTCTGTAAATCTGTCTTTCCCAGGGTTGCAAATAAACCCAGGGTGTTAGTTTTAATTGCCCACCCACCCGGGTTTTATTACAAAGACCAGGGTTTGTTGGGCAAATGGGTGGGCAAAATGTGGGCAAATTGGACAAATTGATTTTATAAAAAATTTTAAAAATTTTATTAATATATTATGTTTTTTCCCAGCAAAGAAAAAAAAAAATTTTAAATATATATATATATATATATATATATATAATATATTATATATATATATCTATATATATATATGATATATATATATTATATATATATATATACCTATATATGATATAATATAATATATATATATATATATATATATATATACATATATACTTATATATATATGAAAGGTTACTATTTTATGTTTTCCCGACCAGTGGGCCACATATACAATTATATATATATATTATATATATAATATATATAATTATTATATATATATAATAGGTATTATAATATATAATATATATATAATATATTATTATTATATATCTCTATATATATTATATATATATATATATATCTATACGGTATATATATAGTATATAGTATATATATATAGTATAGTATTAATTAATTATATATATAAATAGTATATATATATATATCATAATATAATAATATTATATTATATTATATATACCGTTTATATATATATATTATAATAATATGTATATATATATTAATATATATATATATATATTATATATATATATTATATAATATATATTAATATATATATATAATATTTATGATATAGGAATATAAAGTGGTTGACTCCGTTAAGTATTAGGTTTAGGCTATTCTTGAGGTTTAAGTTTGGTTAGGTAGGTTAGTTAAGTTAGGTTAAGTTAGGTTAGTTTAGCACCTAAAAATTTAATGTATTTACCCTAAAATTAGTATTAAAAATAACGATACATTAATTATTGGTTTTCGCTCCTGGAGTCAACACTTATGTAAATAGCCATAATATAATAAATATATATTATAATATATATGATATATATACTATATTATATATATATATATATATATATATATTATATTATTATATAGTATATATATATCTAGTATATAATAATATATTATAAGTTATATAGTATACTATAACAATATATTTATTATATATATATTAATATATTATATATATTATATATAATAATAATACTAAAATATATATATATATATAATATATATATATCAGGTTCACACTGGAATTTTGAATTTTGAATTTCCCTGATACTTTCCCGGACCCGGCGTGTTCGTTACTTTTTGGCGGATAAAATTCTATTTGAATCAAGTTATTCACACCTGTAGTATTAATACCATTAATAGACATTTTTATCTTATACAATGGGATGCAATTTAAAAAAAAATTATTTTTTTTAGTATCAGTTAATACCTTCCCCAGAGGCCGTCCAACGCAACTCCTTTTTTATTTTTGTCCAACAGTAAAAAACAGTTTATTTATACAAAAAGGAATAAATTAAAAAGCTGTACATTTAATGGACTAGTGAATAACGTCCACTGTGATCACAAGTTTCTAAATGGGGAATTTAGGTTAATTTTTCTTCTCAAGCATCTGAATTTTTGATTTTAAAGCGTCTTCTTCTGTCAAAGCTTTCAGTTTTTTAACATCTTTCTTCTCTGCTCTTCAAAGTTTATAGATCTGTATGATGTTTGCTGTTGTTTTTCAACCTTTTTTATTCTCTTCTTCTTGGTTCTGTTTTGACTTCTTTGAGATGTTTTTCATATCTCCTATGGGCAGCTTCAACATTTGTCAACATTTATTGAGTGATAGAACTTTATGAAAATACTTTCATGAGATCGTATAGCATTGTGCACTGTTCTTTGAGAAAATCAGACTATGTTCTTTCAGATCCTCCACTAAAATTGCTTAATTTATAGGAAACCCTCCTTCCACTGTCGCTTTTCCATGCGAAAATATCAGTCCTAAATTAATAATTTGCCACAATTCCCATAACATTGATTCCCAGGTACAATAGAAAAAAAAACTAATCAAAGTCACTTAGAAAGACAATCACATCCAAAAATATTTTGAATTTTAATTCAAGGTAGAATGAGCTTCACTGCAAGTAGAGTGAATTGTGCTTTTGCTTTCTCACGAAAATAGGAGCAAGTCCACGTGGTTAATCAACAATATTTACATTTCATGCGGCTTCCATTTTAAAAATTTGAACTACCGCAACATCGGAGAAACATTAATTAAATGTTCCCTATTATCTGCAACCGAGTTTAAAAGACATTTTATCATCCACCATCCGTTAATGCCCATAGTATTTCAGATCCTGTAACATCATTTTTAATGCAAAAAAATGAAACTGATTGATAAACTGGTTTATTATAAAAAATTAAAAGACTAGTCAGGGTCTATTAAGATCGGTTGAGTGTCAGAGCTGTAATGGGAATTGAAAATTTTCAGTGTACAGACTTTTCACTAATATTGTATTATTAGAACACATAACGAAAAAGTTTCAGTGATGGTTGGTCCTTGCCGAGTTTGAATTAAATTCAAATGAGTTTCCCCTCTTGAATTTGAAACTTCGGCTTGGCGTCTCATGTTAGATAGATCAAAGTTCTTGTTACATACTTTACAGAATGCCTTGGAACTATCAGTCCTTTACCCAACCACCTGATAAAACTGTGGCTTCAGTTTGACGTCCAAACACTGGTCGTTAAAGTTAGTTAGTTTTTGTTTTGTTTTGAAGTCATTTTTATAATAAATATATAATATACAAATTAACTGCACAAAAATCCAAATCACTTCGTCAAACCTCAAAAAAAAAAAAAAAAAAAAACACCTCAAAAAGTAGAATCTAAAACCGAAAAGTATAGAACAAATTTAAGTCATAGTCATAACCGTCTAAAACATCCAGTACACCAATACTTCATCATAGGGTTCAACTTGACCTTCTTCTACGAAAAGAATTGAGACAGTAAGAAGTAACAGTGATACTAAAATGATAGGAAAGAAACAGGATAAGAAAGTAGATTATGGATGCAGTCTCGCCCATTCCTTTCATTCACTTATCAAATACATCTCTTTTTCCACAATTATACCGTAATGAAAAAAAATAATATCAAAATCAAACTTTGTCCATGGATCATTCTTCATATGTTTTGACATTTTAAAATTTCCCTGACTTTTTTTAGGATTTTCCCCTGACTTTCAGCTATCTTAAAACGTTTTCCTTGACTTTCCTGATCCAAGTTTCTTTTTCCCTGAATTGCCTGGATTTCAAGAAAGTGGTGAACCCTTGTATATATATATTACATATATATATATAATATATAATATATTTATATAGTATATATATATATATATATATATAATATATATATATATATATATATATATATATATATATATATAATATACTATTATATATCTATTTATATATATCTATATATATATATATAATATATATATATATATAATATAATATATCTATTATACTAATATATATATATATATATGATATTTTTCAAATTTTGGAATGATCCAACGAAGCTAGAATAGGTGTAGGGAAATGAAAGGGCAAAAAACTGGGAAGTGCCATAGTTGCAAAAAGATAGCAAAGAAGTGATGATTGGTATTTAGCTACTATATATACGAGCCTGAATGTGCAATTTTTTTTTCTCGTTTGTTACTTAAATAAATATAAAGTTATATATAATTGTTTAAAAGTGCATCATTTCCAAATGCTTATTAATTAAATCAAAATAGTTATTTTTTTTTCTAAAAGGTTCAATGTGTCGTTAATTAGTTAAATTAAATTAATTAATTGATAAATTAAGTTTAAAAGTTATGTTTTTTTTTTTTTATCTTTGAAAGCCTCCAATTTTCAGTTTTCACAATATTTGCAATTACATTTTATTTACAATGCTTAAGTTGCAATTTACATTTTATGTAACTAATGATTAAGTTTTCTGCCTCAGTCATATACTAGTTAGGTAAGGTAACCTGCTTCTTCTTTTACGGAAAATCAATTCACAATTTTAAATTATCAGGATAACAGGTCCACAATCGATTCCGAGCACTCCTCGGGATTGTTCCTTCTTCTTATCTAGTTCTTTATAAGGATACTTTTTGTAGTATTTTATTAAACCCGCCTTTCATTTTGCCCGGCTTTTTTGTATAAAAAGCCCAGCCCGGTGGGTAGGTTTGGCTCAGCTCCCGGGCAGTTACGCAGTAGTGCAACCCTCGTCTTCTCCCCTATTTCGTCCTGAGGTTCTGTTGCTAAGTCTCCAACTGAAAAGGCTAATCGCTTCGGCCCCTTGCTCTACTCACCCCTGGACGATTCGTGGCATTCCTCATCCTCCTCCTTCTTCTCTCCGGTGTCCTATGCCTTTGCCTGGATTACATTTATTCGGGTGCATGGGCTCCTGAATCTACGAACCGTTAGTGAAGGCGAGGTGGCCCGGAGGCAATCCCCCGATTTTGAGGGAGTGTGCTTCCGTCCTTGTCTCCGCCCCTCGTTCAACTATATTCTCTTGTCTCAATACTAGCACTTTCTCAGTGTTGGAAGCACGCACATGTCAACCTATTCCGAAAAAAAGGGAAGCCACTCAGAATGTTCTAACTATTACCCCTATAACTTTAATTTATTTTCTTCCAAAGAGCTTTGAAACCTTCCTCAAACCTCATTTCTTGGATCACCTGGAATCCCATTCACTTACTTCCTATTTTCATAAACGGCTTCCGGCCTCGAGGTCTACTGGCGATATCTTTTCCTATTTACTGATTTAGGTATTTTCCGGCGCCTTGGAAAGCTACGGGGAGACTTGGCCGTGGTGGCGCTTTGACATATCCAATACGCATTTGACCGGTAATGGCAACGCGTCACTGAGCTCTCCACCTCCCTCCTTTGCGGTTCTCCTTCTCTTTATATTACTTTTCTTTCCAACCATTTCATATAGCTTTAGTTAATGGGAGATTTCTTAGGTTTTTTGTCACTGTTGGTATTCCTCAAAATTTTGTCTTATTTCCTCCTCTATTCTACCTTTCATTATGTTCTTCTCACCTGCAACAGTCTAATCCATTCACTCTATGCCAATGAGCTCGACCCTGTCACTCTCAAGCCTCATTTCAATGTCTGCTCCTTCTTACTTCTAAGAATTGCCTCTCGTCTTAATCTTTCCCATTCTATTCCGCTGATCTGGATAGAATTCCGGGTGGGGTCGTTCTGAACCTTGTGAAATTCAATCTTTAAAAACTCAACTCCTACATAATCTTCCCCTCCTAAGACACCTTCTAACCTTTCCTATCTTCTTCGGCGGCTCTCCTCGTCGCTCCTGTTGACAATATAAACATTCCTTGGCTTAACATAAACACAAAAATGTCTTGGAAACCTCACATCACAATGGTTGCTACGGCGGCCTCAAAGAAACTCGGGAGTTCTGTTAGACTGCGAGACTTTTTTTCCGCTTCTCAGTTGCTCCAGCTATACAAGGGCCTCAATCCGCCCTTGTAATGGAGTACTGCTCTCATAGCTGGGGGGGCTCTGGTTTCACCCGGCTTTTGGATAGGGCGAGTCAAAGGCCAACAGGCTTATAAACGTTTCTGTACTTTCAATTCCCTTGACCTTCTATCTTTGCGGCGCGATGTGGTGCTTTTATCTCTTTTCTATAGTACCGCAGCGGCAGGGCTCGAGGGAGCTTATTACTTGCGTACCTCCACCTTTTACGTCGTCCCTCGTAGACACCGGGTGCTTGTATCTGCACATGAGTTTGTGTTGATGTGGTAACCTCAGGCTAGTTCGCTGCGGTGCTTCCCTTATTTTCCTGCCACTATCTGTTCTGTGAAATTCTCTCCATCTTCTGTGTCCTGCTGAAATTAATCTCCCCCACTTCAAAGCCTGCGTCTGTGCTCATCTGCGTAATTTACCTTAGTTGTTGACTCCTGAGAGCGTGCAACACCCCCTCCTTTGCATAGGGTCTGCCCGTGAGTGGCGGTGACAACTGGAAAAAAAAAAAAAAAAATTTTAATTTATACCAAAAGAAAAAAAAAAATACCGTTTTTTTTTATAATATAGTTATATAATTAATATATTATATTATATATATATATTATATATATATATATATATATATATATATATATATATATATATATTATATATATATATATATACTATTATATATATATATATAGAATATCATAATATATATATATATATATATATATATATATATATATATTAAAAATCAAATAATTCAAAACCAGTTTCAAGTAGTTTTTGTAGTCCAACATTTGCAATTTCTTTCAAATATTTAGAAAATTATTATGCCTGGTAGCATATTATAAGTATATATATACCGACCTTATGTTCAATTTCCAAAGTCTATTACTTCTGGTTTCTAAATAGTATTGAGATACGGTTTTGTTTTTTACCTCTTCCTCAAAAACTGGAAATAAATAAAAAAAATTGTGTGTTAAAGGACGAGCATTCCTTTTTATTTTGTCTTTTTAAAATCGAAAATAATGCAGAAATACCATACTCGTTGGTTCTCATGTAAGATGCATGGTAAAATAATTTTAACATTACACTTGGCGGACATTTTTTTATTTCTATTTTTTTAACAGTTTACCTGTTATTAACTTCAATGTGTTATATTAATTACTGGATATTGGCCAGATACTAGGAGATTGCTGATTAGGTATGAGATTCTAGTGAATATATATATAATATATATGATATATATAATATATATATATTATATATATATATATATATAATATATATATATATATATATATAATATATAATAATATATATATATAATATATATACGTATATATATATATGAAGCCCTTGTGGCACAGAAGGCTGAGTCGCCAACTCTCAATAGATGAACAAGCTGTTCAGAATCCTCCGCAAGCAAGTTGGAGTTTGTATCTACCCGGCTGGCAAGAATTAAAACCGACTTAGAACAATGTTGTGGTGCGCTGGTTTGGGAATTCCGGCCTTAAAGTTCGATTTCCTGGGGTCCCCCCGTGTAACCCTCTTAATAGGGGATAAAGCACGTTAAAAGGTAGTTTCTCATATATTATAGAAATATATAATATAGTATCATATATATCATATATATATATATTATTAATATATATAAATTATATATTATATAATAATATATATATAATATATCATATATATATATATTAATCATATATATATATATATATATATATATATATATATAATATATATTATATATATAATATATATATATATATATATATATAATAATATATATATAATAATTATATATATATATATACTATTATATATATATACCTATATAATATATATATATATATATATATATATATTATATATATATATATATATATATATATATATACTATACTAATACTATATATATATATATATATAATATATGATATAACTTTTTATTTGCAATCCAAATTTAAGTGAGATCTTATTTCATTTTTTTTTTAAAAAGACAATTGGCAGTTGACTTCAAAATTTGATAAAGTTTACTGTTCACAGTAATTTCAGATGACTTGAATTTGTAATCACCAGAAATTTTGAAGCTGGAAGCCTGTGTGGTAAAATTCACAGGAAGTAACTTTGCCAGGTATTTTTCTTCTTTTATAATATAAAAAAATGTTTCTTCCTAACATCTGTGTAACACGTGTATAATAAAATTTGACTTTACGAACGATGAAGTTTGGAACCCTCAAGCTGTTGAAGATGTTTTAAATTGCATTTACTATAAAATTGTGGCTTGATACGGTTATGATTAATTTTTTTTGGATATGACATATTTCTTTTTTATATCTCTCTGATGGAGAGGCCAAGGGCCAAAGATAATCAGGGGTTATGGAAGTCGAAGCAAAAATTTAACAATCAAGGATAGGGTTGAACATAGCTGGAATACTCGCCTTTGAATGGTTAAGTCATAGAAGTGGAATAGTAAGAAGAAAGTGTGCTCCAAACTTTACTGTACTATACATGTAAATATGAGTATAGCTATTAGGTCTGGGAGTCAGAGAGTTGGAGAGGAAGAATGAGACTGTACAGATTGATGGAGTGCACAATTTCTCCTCAGGGGAAGAGGTAATACAATCAGGGGAGTTGGGAAGAACAGGGTTCTTTTGGTATTAGGGATATTTAATTAGAGACCGATGCAACAAGTTCGACTGCATGAAAGAGATTCTAGAAATTCAGTGAAAATGTAATATTAATAAAGCAAAAATAACAAAAGGCATTTAATTCAACCTTCAAAAGGTTCTTGTGAGTGAATATCAATCACGAAGGGCGAAATCAAAACTCCAACAAGGCCGAACAATGCTCCACTACAGAGCAAGCAAATTTGAAAGAAAATTTGAAAATGCCAGAAAAACTATCCTCTTAGAAGCTTATATAGTAAGAGATAATGTGATCCTTCAAAGATAGGTCATGGGAAAAAGAGAAAACCAAGAATAGTTGGGAAAGAGAAGGCTTGAGTTGCGTGTTTTCAAGATGATGATTATAGGTTCATGTAGAAGAGTTTGTCTGGTAGGATAGATGAAGGAAACAAAATTTTTGAAAGATTGTCAAGAATCATGTTTTCTCTGCCTCAATTATAAATTTGAGAGAAAGATAAGAGGGTCAGTTACTCAAAGGCCGTCATCCTATCATCGGCTATTTGAAATTGATTGGGACACCTTTTTCAAAATGAAAAAATAATGAAGGCGGGTCGGTGATGATGGGATAGAGAGATTATCATTGAAGACTAGTTAAAAAGGTTTGGGAATACGAGAGACCCGAATGAGCAACCACTATTAGAGTTTAAAAGAATGAATGGGTGGCCGTCTACAAACTGGCTACTATAACAATACCAGAAAGTGAATCGGAGAAAGTTACAGGGAATGACAGACACCAAAAGAGAAAAGTTTGAATATCAAAGCTTTGTGGCAGACCCTATCTGTGAATGGCAGGAAGGTGGCTGGTGCAATTAAATCGTTGGTGGATGTTAATGGGAATAAGCTCTTAAGTCGTCTAGGGCTTACATGATTGGTATGGTAGTTACCTAGTGTTAATGTACATAGGTTAAGACTATGGTTGGAATACCGAGGTACAGTATAGCGATCTAAGTACAATGTGTGCAGATGACAATCTAGGGGCGTGTTAGGTGTAAGAGGAATTGAAAATGAGGAGAGAACGTATTAGAGAGTTGTGTGTGTGGAAGAAAGAGGGTAAGATGAGATGAATAAATGAAATAACTTGAGATATTTGGTCATGTGGAAAGGATTGATGATAGTCGGTTTGGTTAAGCAGGCAGAAGGAGATTTGTTAGGGGGGGGCAAAGCTAATTGCCGACCCCTGCTTACCAATATATAAATAATCTCGTGTTATTTTTTTTAGTATGCGGCGTGTTGAGAATGACAAGCTACCATTTTCACATTTAATAAATTGAGAACTTTTATTTATTAAGTACACTTAAGTAGGGACAACAACTACGTCTTTTTTTTATATAGGTAGTTGACTTTTCAATATTTAATGTGTGTAAGTAATAACAGTGGAAAATTAATGTTTTTAACCATAACAGCTTAATAACTACTAAAATTACATAAGGATCAAACATATGATTCTGACTTAAGTTGTATAATACACTTGTAGAATATTGTATTACTAACCCGTCTAACCGTACAAAGAAATACGATCAAAATTTAATTTTTCGAGCCTTATTAGCTGTAAAAAGTGTTAATTCGTATGATCACTAAGGCCTTAGAGCAGCTCGTTTGTGCTCAATAGATATAATACTTAGATTTGTTAATCTCTGCTGGCCCATCGTGCTTCTCAAGTAGCTTTTAATAAGTTTAGTTTACTAAAATTTCTTTCACCTGACGCAACTGTAACTGGAAGGGTGAGAAACATTCTCAGTGCAGTAGTAATGTTAGGATATGCCTCCTCCAGTTTATTTTTTGTAAATAAGGCTCACATTGTTGATGCGTAGCACTTGATATGTCCTTGTCTATACGTTAAATCGCATGTGCTTAAACTTCTAATTTTCAATAGAAGTCTCTTTGTTAAGAACGGCATTGTAGGTTTCGAAGATTCTGCTGCTTTTGACTTTAAATCTCTACTCCCTTTTATAATTTAGAACACCACTTAGAATCCAAACTTATTAATGTTTCTCCAAAGCCTTAAACCTTACTCAGTTTTCCATAAATAATCGTCAATTGACTTCCAACATTGGCTGGCCGCGCTTTTATGCAATCTTCACACATCAGAACTTCATCTCCACATAAGCTCATCCAGTCAATTTTTTCTTTTTTCTTTTCCTTTTTTCTTTGAGAACTTTCTTTTGATATCTCATTGATTTCTTATTGCTCAGGAATTTAGCTTCAGTGATAGCTTCAGATGGAGCAAAGTCTACAAGATTTCAGGAATTGTATAAGACCCTGAAGGTTTCGGGCAGTTAAATCTACTGTAAGGTCTTCTCTTTGCAAAAACTCATTGACATGATTGATCTTTTTCAAAATAGCATGCCATAAACACGCCAAAGTTATGAATTCCAGTTTCTTAATATTTTCTTCAAGAGCTGGCCTCACTTTTAGTTTGAGGTGTCGACAGATTATGATTTTTTAGCTCCTCTAGAGCCTGTAAAACTTTTTCCATAATGTTTGTAGATAGCTTCAACCTCTTCTAATCTTGCAGACCATCTAGTCTTGCTCTCAGGTTTTAATGTTAGTGGCATATGGTTCTTTAAAACTTCCCAACCTGAAGTCGAAGTCACAAAGAAAGAATATGCACTATTTACAGTTCCAAAACATTTTTGAGCCTCAGTAGTAGCAGTGGCCGCATTAGCTCCTACTAAATTGAGGGAGTGAGCGGCACATGGAACAAAATATGCTAGATCGTTCTCTCGAAGCAATCTGGACTGGACACCTTTATACTTCCCCGCCATGTTTGCCCCTTTGTCGTAGGATTGGCCTCTACAGTTTTGTATGCCAAGTCCATCTTTTTCTAAATTTTTAAGAATATATTGGCTGAGACCTTCACCTGTTTTGTCACTAACTACAAAAAAATCAATAAAACTTTCTTCTACTTCTGATGAGTTTCTTTTGACATAGCGAACTACTTGAGTCATTTTCTCATTGTGGCTGATATCTGGGGTGCAGTCAAATATCAAGGAAAAATATTTGGCATCTAAAATGTCTTGAATTATGTTTTGCCTTATGTTATTGGCAATGATTTCAAGGAACTCATCTTGTATTTTATGTGAGAAATATGATATTTGCCCCTTTTTTATGCCGCTCAATATGCTGTTGGAGAGGGACACTATAATGTGATATTAGGTCAATTGTATTCAAAAACTTTCCACTGGCTGGGTCACTAAAGTCACAAACAGCATCAATAATGGAATGCAATACTGCCTTCCAAGGAGATTGTTCTTGTTGAATCTGATTCTGAAGCTCTGCATTAATATCTCCCTTTCCTAAACAAGACTCTAAAGTTTTCCACGAGCAAAAGCATAGTTTGTGATTGGAAGGATTTTCATGGTCAAGCAATTTTTCATTAAGTTTTTTTCCAGCTGACGAATTCCTTTTCTTTGGCTAAGGAAGACATTTTGTATTCAGAACCGGGTACTAAGTGTGAAAACAGCCCAGCTATTGCTAACTAATATGGAGTACACTAGATATAAAATAATCAATAATTTTTTTTGCTATATATTTACACCTTAATGAATTATATATAGCCTATATATATTATATATATTATGTGACGTATAAGGTGAGTAAAAATCTCTTTTGACTCATTCATTATTTATGGGGCTGGCCTTGTATATAATACTTACTAGCAATATTTATTGGTGAATGAGTAAGGATAAGTATATAAGACACCGCGCTCGGGGGCGCGGCTAGTAATTTTTCGGCTTAAGCTAGACTGAAACGTTATTTTTTTGGTTGAGAGTGCAACGCGGACATCTGGTGCCTAGTGGATCAGATGCGCTCGTGTTACTAGTTTAATCCTCCAAGCGAAGGACGTATTGTGCCACAGTGTTGCGTAAAATCCAACGTAGCTGTGGCGTACTCGAGAGAAATCAGGAACTCCTCTCATCTCGACTGGCATTTTTGATGACATATATATCATTTGCTCTTCCATTTGTGAGAGAACGCCTTAAAAAAGTCAAATTATCTTAGCTGGTAAGGATTTGGAGGCCCAGTGCTTCTGCTTACTTGCGCGCTGTATCACTACTCAGTGCTAATATTAGGTTCAAATTTTGTATATTCGCCACACCTCAGTTTCTTGTTTTAAATTAATTATATAGCAGAATTTAGGATTTTTTTATTTTTCAACTCCTTAATGCTGGTGACCGTCCAACCTTTTCGACATGGCCCCTTAGTGCTATACATCGTTGTAAAAATAGCATGCCTTTTACAATATCTCTCAAAGATAAATTCCATGCCTTGTGGTATTAGGCCTTTAGCAATTCTTTATAATTAATAGAATAGAATTAAATATAATATCAAGAACCAATAAACTCAATTTATTTTTTTATATCTTAATAATATAATATATATGAGTTAGTAAATAAAGTAAATAATAAGCATTCTTTAAAATATAACTTGTGTCTCCTTAAATAAAGATCATAATAAGGATTTCACCTTTATATCTCCTTATAATACTATTTTCCTTCTTTTGGCTTAATAAAAACCCATTGCATGCTATGTGAGGTCAATCTATTCCACACTGTGAAGGAATATTTTAAGCTTAAAGGTCCTCGAAATTATGGCTCTTCATCCGCATACTCCTTTATCAAGTGGGTGAACGATCCTCTCTGGCGCCACTAAATTCAAGACGAGATCCATCTGCTATAACTTCGCACGGTCTCATTCAATCACGTCGCACGCTGATAATAGCTAACCTCAGTATCCTCAATAGTCTGCCTTGACTAAGGAACGGGCTTTCTGCGGCTTATTCTGTGATATTCAAATGTTATTATATTTAATATCATGACTCTAGATGCAATACCTTTATATTTGCGTGCACTCTCGATCTTCATGGCGTTGTCACATTAGAGATTTTGTAGACAGCCCTTTGAACTCAGAGACTTCACTCGGTATGTAATATCAAATTTTACTGACTTCTGAAATGGAGTGCAAGGCCAACTCATACTTTTTCTAATCCCATACTGGACTTGTCGATCATAATTGACTCGCATATATAATTTCTCACAATCCTGGTATCAGTTCTCGGATTTCTCTGCCTCTTAATCTCTCTTCTCTCTGTGTCGATTGTTCACCAAATACTAACTAGAAAGCTATACTTTATAACCTGATAGGCATTTAGCTTTTGTCCATAATCTGGATGGAGGAGTTTCCTTGATTTCTGTTTCTATGTGTATAAGGAAATTTGTGGCCAAGGCTGACGCTTGCTGCTGGTTTCTCAGTGGGTTTTGTAGATATTCGGGTGGTGTCTCTTAATACGTCCTTCCGGGTAATCCTGTTCGCCCGATCTCCTCCACCAGGTTAGTTTCTGATAGGCCTGAGAAGATGCTTAGTGCACTAGGTCCACGATAAAAGCGTTTTTATCTAGAGGTCTTGCTCGATCAAAAAAAGTAGAGAAGGGGTTCGCAATCATTCAAATAAGCTCAGAGTGCACCTTATCAGCTCGAGCGAATGACAAATAGATTAGAGATCCTACTTGTTTTAAAGGCTTTCGTTATATTCTGATATCATGATGTTTCGTGTCGGTACAATCCATTATACAAGCCTCATTTTTTATCTACGGATATAACATAGACGCCACAAAAAACATAGGTGACTGCGCCACGCGCGGTTCCCTTTTCAAATATTGTAATTTAGGTTGACCTGTTTGCTTTCCTAATACTTATTTTCTTAACAGAAATGCAAGTGAATGAAGCAATCTTATTCTGTTCCACTCTTCTCTGCCAAAGATAACTTTTGAGATTCCACCTTAAGAATACAATCGTGAAATACTGAACTCTGATTGTGTACAAAATAAAGATATTGTTGTTTCCAAAGGCGAGAACGGAAGCCGGGTTTGGGTTAAACAAAACTCGCTATCTGAGATGTAATTTGGAGCCTATTGTGTAGTGCGCCACTCTCGTCTTGGTGTATTTTGAGAAATAAATTGAAAAGTATATTATATTTCTATAGGGCAGTGGCGCCACTAGGCTGCATTTGAATAACGCATATGAGAGAACTTCTATTCTCTCACGTATTAGTCATCGTGCACCTGCACACAAGAGGTCGCAATTGAAAATAGCCATATCTATTGGTGTCTTTAGTTGAGCGTATGGAGACGAAATTGACCTTAATTATATCACATGAAATTCCAACATCAACAGTACAGATCTCAGAATGCACCGCTATTTATGCTTCTTCAAAGCCTGAGACTGGCGTATAAATGTAGTCTGATGATGGAAATGAATATAAATTTTATGTGTGCGAAACGATAGCAGATATACTTTGTAAGATAGTATGTAGGGTTGTAATTACGAGAAATGGAGCAAATCTGAGGGCCGTTTTACTCTGCAGTTAGGAGATATAGTGAACTTATAGATAGTGCAACGAAAGCATATATTTTAAAGTCTGATAATGTGTGTGCATTGCTGGGCAGAGACTGTATGAGGGACACCAAGAAATGTGAAGTTTTCTGCCAAACTTTGCTGCAGTCTAGAAAAAAACATGTGGTCCCCCTCGAGATGGGCCACCAAAATTTAGATTTGTATTGTCAGCACATAAAGCTTCTATTTTACTGGACAAAATTATTAAGAATCTAAATTTATATATATTAAAGTAACATTCTGATGTTTTCACTACACATAACGTTAGTTGGAAGCCTTGCTAATATGTTTAAACAAATTAACCCCATTTGTAGGGCAAAAAATAATTCTAAAAACCACATAGTGTGCACAAAACTCTACAAATATTTTATATTTACGATTTTGTATAGTTGGAAAAATATAGATCTCAGATCACTTTGATAAATTATGTTGCGAGATGAAAGGTTTGAGGCACAGTTGAACGACACCATAATATTCGAGTGCTTTTATTATAAGTGTGATCTAAAGTGAGAAACCAATCACAGTGGTCACCTGGTGATGAATGAATTTGCAACATTGTGTCGTGGCACGAACTCGAGAGAAAAAATGGGCATGCAAGGTTTGTAATTTAAGTTTCAGTTTTGAGTGAACACACTATGATTGAAAGATATTTTTAGCGTAATGATTGTGAAGTTCTTACTTGATGTCAACTTATCAGAGGCTCTATGAGAGTACTGAGAGGTTACATAGCTTAGAAGACTAGGGCAATTAAAAGATGAGGAGGGTGTTGTGTTGATGTGTTTTGTGGAATGACGGATTTATTCAAATATTTTTGTGTTAATCCCCTACTTTCCTATCTTTATGTAAATAAGATTTAGGTGATTAATTAATAATAATACTCATCAGTCCGACTCACAATATGTGCTAACGTTAATTAAAAATCTAGTTCTAAATATATTACTCTCCAATATATCCCATAATAGACTGAGACGATGGGGACTCTTGGGGCTGCTTGGCCGCTCGAGAGCCGAACTCGAGTAAGATTGCTTGTTTATGATAATATTCTCGGGCGATCAACTTTTAAATTTTGGTTCTCGTTGACAACACTCCTTAAAATATTCCCCACCACTTCCCAGCACGCTCAATTTGAGAAGATAGCGAGATAACAGACATATATATTTATTATAGAGCACTTAGTATATTCACTCCATCTCCCTCTATGAACTCTATTTTATTGATATAAGACGATTAATTTATATTACATAAGTGATCATACACTAAAATAAAAAACTTTATTGCTTTCACCATTATTTTGAAATTGTTGCCGAATATTCAATTGTCTGGACTAAACTTCATAAAATTTCACTGTGGACACAGCGACTTTCTTTCGGCTCCCCTAAAAAATGCTCACGTTAGTATCATAATTCCAATGGAGTAGTTCTCTCTACTCTTACTGAACTACTTGGTCAACCCACAGGAGTCTCGTCACCAAGTTTTCTTTTGCATCGGACACAATATAATCTCTCTGCGTTGGGCCACACACTGGGCCTGTTTCTGAAGTGTCTCACAGGCAACTGACTGTTACTCTGGCTATGTTCGCTCACCAAAATCTGCGCTCCAACTGAGAATTCAGTAGCTTCTTCCACCTATGTCTTCCATTGCGCCTTTAGAGTTCATCAAGACATTTCGATATGCCATGAAGTATGTGATGATTGTGTATATATGAATTGCATCTGATAACCAATTAAGGAGCTAATTTTCTATATACACTCTCAATGAGCAAATGCAGAACGTTACTCTCAAATATCATGATCTAACAGCAATCTTTGTAGAATGATATTACAATTATATCTTTTGTCACGTGTTAGCTATAAAGATCTAAAAAAAATATATTAGTTCTTAGAATAAAAATATTGCAGGGAATCAAAAACAGGTCTCTGCATAAAAATTACGTAACGGTTTACGTAGGGCCAGCACCTTCTAGACAACTATAGTATTATGCACCTTGTCGCATGTCTATCACAGATAACAATTTGCTTAGCGGTGTGAGGCAGTGGCGAGACACCTAGTGGGTGTTTGCGCTCCTAACGCCTCCAACACGGCATAAAGAGATCTTCGAACGATATCACTCTAAGGCGTGCCAAGTTTATTGTTTCATATCGAGGGTCCATAGGAAGGTTCTTAAGACTCAGGTCTTGGGAGTTGACTCACCGCCGTTAACCATGGGCGGTTAGAAGGCGACACTAATCTGCATATTTGGCTCACCACTCGTACCGTACGTGGTGGTACCACCCTCTCTTAGTGTGATGCTAAAACTCGATGATTGAATCTCTGTGTTATATAGTGTTCCCCGCATCATAAACTTGGTGTGTAGGAGAGATGTGTGCCTTCGCTTAATTGTTTATCGCGCATTTATAATCCTTTTTCCTCTTCGTTTTAGTCTTGTAAACTGATATATAAAACTTTTAATATTTTCTACAACCCAATATGTTCTATATGGTTATGTAAGACTATATAGGTTAATAAAATAATTTGAACAATTAAATTTAAACTTTATTATTATTTATTCTATATCACCTTTACACCTCCCTGACCGTACCAAAAGTTTGCTCATGTGAGTATACACACTTATTTTGAGGTTATTACCCTGTGACATTTCCAGTGGACTGTCTCAATTACCCAATAATATATTTAAGACGCTTATTTGTTAGAGGCTCACTCAGGGTATATATATTATTTACCTTATATATCCAACTGGTCGTTGAGCTGTAAGTGTGAATACGTACACCACTTTTCTAGGAGTAGTGGAGAAGTTAAGGTTTGTTAACTAAGAAGGCGAGTCATTTTATACACCAAATTTTGCATCTAAGCTTTATAATGAATGTGGAAAAGTTACTCGAGAAGTTTCATCTATTGAGATTTAGGTAATTGATTAAACTACCGTAGGTATTATATTGAGGTAAAACATCTACTATTTTTTCGATGTAAAGAGAATTCATACAGCTAATATCCTCAATGTTGGTAATATCATTGAAATGAATGAATTAAACCACAAACTATTATAGATATGAAAAAGATATAGTTAATTGTTAATAAATCAATATATTTTAAAATATTTAAATAAAAATATTTTAAAATCGTGAGAGAGAACTCACACGCTTTAAAGTGTCAGTACTATAATACCCCCATATTAGAAAAACATAAAGTTTCCCTCATTATAATAAATATAACTATATTATAGTTCTGAAATTTTTTATCACCTTGTGTGATAACACTTGTCTTAGCTCTCTCTACTGCTGAGCTGAATACACTTTGAACTCATGAATGCTATCATCCAGGACTATATGTACGTCATTGCAGAGGACTCATTCATCACTATCTCACCTGAACTGAGGATGCTCAGTATACGCGTCTTTGCATTAAAGCCCTGTTCAATAATGTAGCTTAGCAGTAGAGTAAGTAGTAGAGTAGTGAGAGATAAGTGATACATATTGTGTAGTACATCTCACTATATATATATTATATATATAATATATTATATATATATATATTAAGTATATATAATAATTAATTAAATTACTAAACTTTAATTACAAATTTTTTAGTTTATATTATTCTATTATATTGTAATTAAGCATTTTGTATAAAGTCACTCACAAGAGATCTTAATTACTAAGAGGTGATTAAGAATCTTATATACAATCGTATATTCACAATAGTTGTACCAAGAGCAAAAAAATTCCATGTTTGTTTTGTTTGCTTTGTTGAGTACTTTTTATATCTCTGTTTTTATTATTCATATATTTTGTCAATTTATAATAAATATGTTTTTAATTTTCTCTAGCATCGATCGTTTTTGTTGTTACTAAAATTATTTTAACTGTGACACATGGACATTGTGTATGTCTGTCTATGTGGACATTCTTGTTCAGTGGTTTTTTTAAAGGCCTGTGTCTGGGTTGCTGTAGTAAAGCCCCTTCTTCCTTCATTCTCAGCAGATTAATTGTAGCCACGTTGGTCTCAAAGTCACCACCAGGTGTGCACAATATTACATGCTATAGACTGTACCCCAATCATATCTATTGCTCCTTATTCACGAGATCAGATTTCATAATATAATAATTTTATCTAAAATGTATAATGATAAAACATACAAAATATATAATATAGATATATATAAATATTTTTAATATATATTTTATTTATGAAATTTTTTTTTTATTAGTTAAATTATATTATATAATTTAAAATAATTGATTTCCAAATATTCATTGAGTGAGTGAGAATAATAATATAAAATTCTCACTAATAATATATAAAGGTATATTATTTATTGAAATCATATAATATTATTTTAATATTTAAAATAGTACTCTATGAATATTTAACTCTAGATTCTAGTGCAATATGAATTTTTTGAGTATGCATATTATAGTCTGTATCCTCTTACTCAATTTCTTACAATTAATCTGTCTTTACTTATATTTTTCTCACGTTATTAATGAGTAATATATTATAATACATATATCCATGTCATAAAATCTCTAAGCAGACTCACTCGCACTCCGAGAAGCTTGTGGAGCTATAAATATCTCAGCCTCTGTCTCACAAGAGTGAGTTAGACAAATTTAGCTTTTCATTATCTCACTCGTTTGACGGCATCCTTCTGTTGCACACTCTCTTATGTGACGTTTCAGTTTGTCTTCCAGGATCCTCGGCTTCTATCACAAAGTCAAACAGAGGTCCTACACCAAGATGACTGGTTTCGAAATAAGGAGATCTTGGACTAGTCACATATGTCTACAAGATACTATAAACTATAAAATATATATATAAATAATTTTTTAATTAAAGAGATGGTGATCGTAATCTGTAATACATTATTATAAATAAATATAAGTTGTGAGTTCTCATCATTAAAATGAGTCTTCCAGCGACAGTATGTCCACAACTAGATCTCCAGAGTAAATCACTCTCGTAGGGTGTTTTCCTAGTCTGAGATAACTATGATCTGCATGTATTCTATAGTTATTATTTTTTGAATAATTTTATTATGTACTCTAGTGAGTGACCTCTATCATAATTCTACAATTTTTTTAATTTAAATTTCAGTATCTGATAAATTAATAAATATAAATCTAGTATAGCAAAATAATAATTATTTAATTTATATTAATATGATTATTTATATTAATTAATTATTAATTTATATAGTATTTATATATAATATTTATTATATTATTATTAATATTATTATATTTATATTATATTATTATTATTTATAAATTATTATTAATTATTTATATTATATTTATTATTATATATTATATATTTATTACGCTTAACATTTACATAAAATAAATAAAATTAAAATAATATAATATTAATAATAAAAATAATAATATAATAAATATTAATAATAATTAATAATATAATAATAATAATAATAATATAATATAATAAATATAAATTAATAAATATAAAATATTTGAGTCATATATAGCAGGATTTCATTAAGGGGTAGGTAAAAGGTATAGTTGAAGTTGAATATATTATATATTAAAGTATATATATATATATATATATATATATATATATATTAACTTATATATATTATTAATTATATAATATATAATATATATTATATATATATATATTATAATATATATATTATATATATATAGTTATATATATAATATATATATAGATAGTATATATATACAATATAAATATATATAATAGAATAATATATATTATATAATATATATTAATATTAATATTATATATATATATTATTAAATATATATAAATATATAATATATTATAATATATATATATATATATTTAATATATATATATAATTATTTATATATAATTAATATAATATATATATATATTATATATATTATAAATATATTATTATAATTATAATATATATATATATTAAATTATATTATATATATATTATATATATATATATATATATATAATATTAATATATATATTATAATCATTAATATATATATAATATATATATTATATATATTATATATTAATATTATTATATATTAAATAATATTATAGGTCGTTCAATACGTTCAAAAATATCTTTCTTTATATATATTTTCTTCATTTATGTTTATTTAATTGACTTATTTATTTGTGCAGCTGAGTATCAACGGGTACGCCTTCCACGAGATTGATTTAACAGCTTGGCATGACCGCCAAAATTACCTATCGTAACTTACTCACGAGTAAAGTTCTAGCACGTAGTAGAGTAAATATATGTCAGAAAGAATCCAGTCATGTATAAAAATATCCAAGACTAGTGACTTTAAAAAGCCAATTATGAAACGAAAACACATTTAAACCTCTCTAATAAACTCTATTATTGTTGTATGCCTTCTCTCTAGGAAGTTCTAGAAATTTTATTTATCTTATGGATCGATGTTAATACTTTCAGCTTTTGGACTATTAAACCCTCAAATAACGTCGTCTGGCAAACAATATATAAGGTTCAATAATTTTTATTACACGTCAAAGATTTAAGTGAGGGCAAAGTCCCCCCCACCCCAGCCTACGCTGAATGAATTTAATAAATAAAATAATAATTAATTTTACATAAAAATATAAATACATATTGTATATATCCATTTGAGCAAACAAATCAGTTTAATTAAATAAAAATAATTTAGTGTTTTGCAAAAACTTTGATATATTTATGATAAAAATTATTTACTATATAAAATAATAAATTAAAAATAAAAAACTTACTATGAAATAAAATATGAGTTAAAATCTCTTATAAATTCTATCTAAATTAGTAAAAATCAAGAATACTATTAATTAGTAAATATCTCGTAGTTTAATTTCTCTAAAATTCAACACATATAGTGAAGAATAATTTCATCACACAAAAGTTGATTTATTATTAGAAATGTAGATTGGAGATATAAGGTAGACACCTAAAAAAAAAACTCTAATATGATACAATAGATACTATATTATACTCAATACTAATAGATATATTATTTAGAGGGATTAAAATTAACTGTATTATTGAGTATTATAAACAGGTTATGCTATCATTTTACTTTCTATTTTTAGCTTTTGTAAACTCACATATCTATTTTATTTGTATTAAGTATAGAACTCTAATAAGACTGAAAGATTAATTATATATATTACTAACTATCACTCACTCATTGTCACCACTGAGTCACTATTTTCTTAATACAATATATAAATACCCGTATTTCGATAAGTGACTTGTCATCAGGTAGAGATAACTGAGTGATATGATTAGTAGTTCTACTTAATTATAATAAAAAATTCACCATGACCGAATAACTGAATTAAGGTCGCTCGGAACAATAGCTCACAGTGCGATCGAGTCATTGGCATTGTCGTACATATTTATAAAATAAAATTTCTTAGGTACTGAGACTAACTCACGGCTATAAGAAATTTGATAGTGCACGGTAACGTATAACTACTGAATTAGTATCCGAGAATAAGCACCGAAATATTTAGTTGCTAGCATGCCTACAGCTATATGAATATATATATTAATATATATATTATAATATATATATATAATTTAATTATAATATATATATTATATATTATATATATATATATTATATTAATATATTATATTATAATATTATATATATTATTATATATTATTTTTATTAAATATAAATTATAATATTATAATTTAATATTTAATATATCTATTTTTAAAAATAAATTAATCGAAAGAATAATTTATTTTAATAATATATATATATAAATAATATATTAATATATTATATATTAATTAATATATATATTATATATATATATATATAATATATGTAATATTAATAATATATATATATATAATATATATTATATTATATATATATATATTAAAATTTAATATTATTATAATATATATATATATATATATATATATATATATATATATATATAAATATATTATATAATATTAATTATAATAAAATTAATTTAATATAATTATATATATATATTATATTTATATATATAACTATATATATATTATATATATAATATACTTTAATATATATTTTTATAAATATTTTATTATATAAAATATATATAATATATTATTATATATATATTTAATATAATATATATATATATATATTAATAAATATTATTAATATATATATTAATATTAATAATTATATTATAATAATTAATATAATATATATTATATAATATTATTATATATAATATTATAATATATATATATAATATATATAATATATCATATATATATATTATATATATATATATATATATATTATATAATATATATATATATATAATATATATATATATATATATATATTATATAATATATATATATACTACATTATACAGAATATAGGTATAAAATTTTACTTTCGCGCTTAATTTTTTAGAGTTCATCTTTCGATAGTAGTAGGGGCTAACATATTGCACGACAAAACCACTATGACGCGACCTTTTTGACCTTGACTGACCTTTGCCGCCACCTTTTGGACCTTTTTGGCCTGACTTTTTTGACCGCGTGGACCGTTTTTGACCTGACCTTTTGCGGCAACCTGAATTTTTACCTTAACTTTTTTTTGGGCCTTGACCTTTTTTGGCCTGGGTATTTTTTGGCAACCGTAATTTTTTTGGCAACCCTAATTTTTTTGGCCTTGTATTTTTTTGGCAACCGTAATTTTTTGGCAACCCTAATTTTTTTGGCAACCCTATTTGTATGGCAACCTAATTTTTGCCAAACCCTTCGAATAAGGTTGCGCCAACTTTTTGGCGTAAGGCAAACGTTGTACGTGTCCCACCCTGAATTTTTTTGGCAACTTATTTTTTGGCAACCCCAATTTTTGCAACCCTTCGAGGAAGCGGTTGCGCCAAACGGTTGCGTAAGCAAGCCGTTGATACGTGTCCCACCCTAAAAATTTTTATTTGGCAACCCTAATTTTGTTGGCAACCCTATTTTTTTGCAACCCTAATTTTTGCAACCCTTCGAGGAAGGGTTGCGCCAAAAACGGTTGCGTAAGCAACCGTTGTACGGCGTGTCTCACCCTAATTTTTTCGACCAACCTTTTGGTCTTTCCATGGGTCAATTTTGGCCCACGCCCTAATTTTTAGCCACCCTTTAGGGGCTTAGCCCTATTTTTTGATATTTCGGTTCACATTACACACACACACACACAGATTACTTACACTCACACAGATTTACTTACACACACAGATTACTTACACTCACACACAGATTTACTTACACAAACAGATTTACTTTACACACACGATTACTTACACTCCAACACAGATTTACTTACACACACAGATTACTTTACACTCACACACAGATTTAATTACACACACAGATTTACTTACACCACACACACACAGATTTACTTACACACACAGATTGTACTTACAACACACACACACAAATACACACGCGGGGCACACCCACACCCACACCACACCCCACACAGACACACACACACCACACACACACACACACACTTTTATACAACACATCCACTATGACACTTACACTCACCCATAGGATACTTACACTTACATTTACACTTATACACACGTACAAAACACACTACCACCCCTTTGTCTTCCATGGGTCATTTTTGCCCACCTAATTTTTGGCCATCCTTAATTTTTCGGCAGGACCTAATTTTTCGACCAACCCTTTGGTCTTCCAGGGTGCAATTTAGAGAACCCAAATTTTTCGGTCAACCCTTTTGTATTTTACGGTACAATTTTGGCATTGTAACTTTTTCTTGACATTGTACCTTTTTTTGATGGATTGATGGTGCCCAAATCACCGTTAAGAAGTATCTTAGGGATGTTCTATTAGTATTTTATATGAGTATTCTATGAGTGCCAGGTGAGCGCCAAGTGAGTGCCAATGAGTGCAAGTGAGTGCCAATGAGTGCCAAGTAAATGCCATTAGTGCCAACTGAGTGCCACATAGTTGCAACTGAGTGCCACTTTTTTCAAGCCTTTCTAGCCTCCCCTGAAGCCTAGAATAGCCTAATATGGGTGTCTTCCCCTAGGTTATAAGGTATGATGAGGATTCGATTTGGTGTATATACAAGTTGCTAGGATGATTCCTACTATGAGTTAGTCTTTTTTCTACACTTATAGCCTATATATATATTACTTGACACTCCCACACATACATAGGCACTTACACTATTGGCCCACTTATACACACATATGTCACTTATACACCATTCACTGTGGACACTTATACACACTATGACACTATAAGCACTTACACTCTTGAATACGACACCTTACACTAGCCCATATGCACTTACACTCACATCACCCATAGACACTTACACTAACACACACACACTATTGACACTTTATAAGCACTTACACTAGCATAGACACCAGCCCATATACACTTACACTCACACACACACACAAAATACACTTACATTTACACAACACTCTCGATATTTTGATTGCGCTCACTTTGATGCTCAGCATTGATTGCCTCAGCATTTGAGCCTCAGCATTGATGCCTCAACTATGAAGGTTTGATGCCGCAGCATTGATGCATTTTCTACCCTTTCTAGCCTCTTCTACCCTACATCATAGAACAAAGCTAAGATGTCTTCCCCTAAGTCATAATCGGAACACCAGGGCGCAGGCATGCGCCTTCCGCACAAAGTCAGACGAACACCACACCCGCCGTCCCGCCGCGTCCTCGCCCCCCCGCGCCCCGCCCCGCCCGCCGCGTGCGCCCGCAGGCGCAATATTTCCGCGTTCCCACCCGCCGCGTGCGCCCGCAGGCGCAATATTCCCGAGCGTATGAAAAATATATATATATTACTATGAGCATTCATTTTTTATTTCATACTTTAAAATTTTTATTAAAACATTTTCGCGATCCTAAAATTGTAAACTCATTACAGACCTATTATTTATTATTATTTATGCACATTATATTATATTACATTATTTTTTCTTTATATACTTTTTACTTAATACTTTTTAATTAATTTTAAAAATTGGTATGTAAGAAGAAAAAGCCCAAAGTGTCTGATATAAAAATCATTTTATTTTCTTAAATTGTACGAACTTTTATTAAAAACATATACTTTACAGATCTTAAAACAGTAAATCAGTAAATCAATAGAGGTGTTACATAGCACCAAGGGGATTAGTATGCTTTTGTTTTACTGCTTTACTGCTTTAACTCATATGTTTTACTGCTTTAACTCATATATTTATTAACATTACATACCTTAAAGCAGTAAATCAGTAAATCAATAGAGGTGTTACATAGCAACAAGGGGATTAGTATGCTTTTGTTTTACTGCTTTACTGCTTTAATTCATATGTTTTACTGCTTTAACTCATATATTTATTAACATTACATACCTTAAAGCAGTAAATCAGTAAATCAATAGAGGTGTTACATAGCATCAAGGGGATTAGTATGCTTTTGTTTTACTGCTTTACTGCTTTAACTCATATGTTTTACTGCTTTAACTCATATATTTATTAACATTACATACCTTAAGCAGTAAATCAGTAAATCAATAGAGTGTTAACATAGCACCAAGGGGATTAGTATGCTTTTGTTTTTACTGCTTGACTGCTTTACTCATATGTTTTACTGCTTTAACTCATGTTTTACTGCTTTAACTCATGTTTTACTGCTTTAACTCATATTTTACTGCTTTAACTCATGTTTTACTGCTTTAACTCATATGTTTTACTGCTTTAACTCATATATTTATTAACATTATGTTTTCTTTTATATTTTTTATTTTGTTTTAATACTTTTTATTTATTTTATTATTATTTTATTTTATTTTTATTATTTATTTTTATTATTTTTATTATTTTATTTTTATTTTTATTATTATACTTAGTGTTATTTACTTCATGCCTATTGTTATTATTATTTAGAACACACACACACACAACACACACACACACACACACACACACACACACCACACAACACACACAACACACACACCACCGCCCACTCACTTACCCACATAACGTATAATTTATTAAAACATTTTATGTTTTTAAATTAAACACGTACATTTATATTAGTCCCATTCAAATATAACTAAAATTATTTCAAAGTTTCTTAAACTTCTATAATAAATTCAATCATTATCTTTGAACAAGGAATTTATTATTAACTGTTAATACTTTTTGTTTATAAATTTTATACAACTATCAAGTTTTATAATAACTTTTACTAAAATTTTATGAAATTTATTTAAAAACATATATTTACGTACCTTAAAGCAATAAATCAGTTAAATCAGTAAGGCAAGCCCTAGCACCCCTCTACACAAAGCGCTTTGCCACGTTTTGTTCTATTGACTTACTGCTTTACATCATCTTTAGTCATGTAATAAAAGTATAAAAAATAACAAAATAAGTTCTTGTCTTATTACTTATATATTATATATTATATTATATTTATTATATATATTATATATATAATATATAACAAAACTGATAATGTGTATATTATATTAATAATAATCTATTTCTAATAGTTCTATAAATTTAAATAATAATCAAATTATTATTATACTTTTAACATTTATTATTATAATTACTACGACTTCGTAATGTTAATAAATAATAATTCAAAGATTTATATATAATAATTCTCTGAGATTTATATATATATTATATATAATATTAATTTATTAATAAATACTTATGTTATACTATTGAACAATAATTACATCACACCTAGGATAAGAAATACACAACTTAACCCGTGCAATCATCTATATCATATACAGTAATACGAAATATATCATAGACATCCCCACCGGCATAAATATGAGGTATATTAGAAATCCCTGCTTTAGTAGTTACGTAAATTTTAGAGTAAATTCCTTTTTGATATATCCCGGTATGCATGAAATTTTATAGTGAGTACCTATAATATTACTCAAGGTTACATATAATTAATATTTACAAACTGTGATGACTTTTCTGTATAAATGTTATGTATATGCATAAATAAATATAACGTTTATATAGCCTAAAA
>JABUQX010028699.1:0-7500 GCA_015478945.1 Trachelipus rathkii | reverse complement strand
TTTATAATATATATAATATAATTATATATAATATAATATTATGCTCACTAACTCAGGGCTCACTAGGTAATTAATATATATTCAGTGAGCTAGGCGGTATACTACAATAAATACGGCAGCTTAAACTCTAAGTCTATCTTAATATAATAAGTGAGTACGTCACTCGATATGACCGTCTAATCGTTACATCCACCCTCAACTTCACTTCATAAATTAGCGGGTAATATTTTTAGCGTATAATATTATACTATACTATTATAATATAATATATACATATAAATAATATAATAATTAAAACTAATATATATAACTTTGTGCGTGTGATATTGAGTTGCCTGTAATTCACTGATCAAAGTATTGATTATATTATCTCAAAGTCATTTTATGTCAGTTTTTTTAGTATGTTACTATCCATATATAATAACTAGTATGAGTATATACGTTAATTATTTGTATACACAGTAATTCCTCAATAAAATTAATTGAAAGTACTTAGCAATAAAAATGGGCTCTCAGGGTATACGGAGCCGTAAATAGAATTACTAGTAAACAAAACTTTGCCTCAAGAAATTGAAATAGAGAAAAAATCGTGAAATAAATCATATAAATGTCTGTCCTATATTAGCCTATATCCACGTATATCACAACCTAAATATAATTTAAGTATTAATTTTTATAACAAAGAAACTCAAAATTATTAGATCCTCATATAATTTTAGATATTAGTAATGTAATAACCTAATATATATCGTAGGTAGAGGTAAAAATATTATATTATACTACCGTAGTTATTTAAGCTAGACTTATTTTAAACCAATAGACTAATCCTCAAAATATAGTGTTATAAACCTAAATATTCACAATTATAATTAATATTAATATAGTGAGATATATACATATTAGATTATATAACTAACAATACAAATATTATACATACTATATAATATATAATATATAATATAATATCAATAATTATATATATAATATTATAAATATATATAATGATATATATCATATAATATATATATATTAATATATATAAATATAATACTACAATTAAATACTACTATAATATATAATATATGTATCATATAATATATATTATTTATTTAAGATCTATATATATATATATATAATACTGTACTTATGTAAGTGTTTAACTAGGAGAAGGGAGGAAAGCTATAACATGACACACTTATTTACAATCATAATTAGAGAGAAGAAACCTACCTGGTGATTAAAGAATATTATCTAACGTTTGATATGTATAAATGAGATGAACTTAGTTAATCTCCTTCCAGGAACTTTCAATAAATCGGTCTCTATCTAAAGTAATAAAATACATATATATACAATTAAATTATTATCACTTCAAATAGTTATTTATTAAATAATAATTGCAACCGACTTATTATTTACTATTATACGGGGTATTACTATTCCAAATTAATATGTGAGTTTTGTCCTCTTGACTTTTGCGGAATCGCCTGGGTTTCATTCGGCCACAGAATTTTTGCTGATTTTCAGAGAAGGAAATATGCCTAATGCCTCACTATAGTTCCTGACTCACCTTACTAATATTAACTATATCATATAGTATTAATAATATATAATTATATTATATATTAATAATATATATATTATATATAACTTATATAGATATAATATATATAATACTATATAAATATATATATGATATATATAATAATAGATATATTAATATATATATTAGTTTTATACATTATATATATATATATATTAGTTTACTATTACTTTTATTATTGTACATATAATATAATTAATATATTAATCATATTATTATATTATATTAATTATATATTAATACTATATATATATATATATATATATATATAATATATATATATATTAATATATATATAACTATATATATATATATATAATTAATATATATTAATAATAACCTATATTATATATAATATATATATATATACTATTAGATCAACTCCAATTATTAACTATACTGATAAATAATTGCTATATGACATACTGAATTACTATAAATATAGTTATATTATATAATTATTAATATATTAATAGACTTAATACTATATGCTAATAACTACGAAATAAAAATAATATTAAATATGTTTACCATAAAATTTTATTAAAAAAGAATAATAAAAATAAAAATTATTATTATCTCTAAAAACTAAAATATAAAAATTTCCTTCAATGATTATTATAACAAACAAGTTTTCTGTATTTAACATATTTAATGATATAATACATAATTTTAATGGGTTAATAACTATTATATTAAATTGAAATTATATAATTATTATAAATAAAAATTCCTCCTCTTTACGAAATATATAAGCACATAATTAAATTGTTTTCCAAAAAAAAAAATTACTTTATTTTAAAAGTATTATAGATAATTTAAATTTATGTAGTATATAATATATAAATATATTATATATCAAATACTTAAATATTACGTAATATTCTGTCTATATCTCACAGAAAATGTTTTGAAACATAATAATAAGATTAAAAATTACAGTAAAGATGTTAGCAAACTGCCTTCAACAAAAACGTTTTCTAATTCATGTTCTTATTATTAGCAATATTATCATTATTATATATATATAATATTAATTTTATAGACGAATTAATAAATTTTTAACCTAATTTCTGAGATAACTCACTTATAAATAATAACTTTATTTTATAGCTTTATTAATGCGAACAAAAAATCAACTTTTAAAATATATAATATATTTTGTGATATTACTAATATTTGAAGGAAACTTTATTTTAACCTATTATAAATCTACCTTACTTTATTTTCAGATATATATATATAATATATATATACATAAGTATTTTATATCACGCAATTTGTGACAATATAACTATATTTATGTCGTCAGCCTATTTATATAATATATACTACAATTTGGTGACCAATTATTAAAACATAACCTTAAAGACTATTATCGAGTGTATAAAAAATATTACTATAGATTATAATTTTATTATTGTTATATTCATCATTTCTTATAATAATCTATTCAAGTTAATAAAATACATTATAATACTCTATTTTGCAATAACATTTTATAAATCTATTCACAATTAATATGCTCTATTTCAAAGAATTATTTGTAAGGTAAGTAAATAATTTTTCTATAAATTATGAATCCCATAATGTTATATATATACATCACGCTAATACTAAATATTATTGAATTTTACTGAGTGATATAAACCTTATAACTACCCTTTCCTCCAAGCAAAAAGTATTAATTAAATACTATCTATAGTATTCACTGAATAATATTTATTTTAATTCTTATAGAGATTTATTATTATAAGTAATTTTTAAATAATGAGCCTCAGCTTACCACATTCCCACCAGTAATTTAATATTCATATTTTATATTTTAACAATTTAGTCATTTTTTTTAATATATTTATTCAATTTGGAGTTCCCTGATGTATTGTGAAATATGCACTAACTAGTATATAATATTTCAATTATATTTACTTAATATACAGTATAATACATTAATAATGAAATAACTGTTGTACTTCAGTTAAACGTGACATATACATTTGGCATTATATTACTTCGTATCTTACGGAACTTCACCTCAACTAGGAAAACTTAATAGACTTCTGCTGTGTTGAACAATAAAGATGGAAAACGAGATAAACATCTTCTCATTATATTTAATAAATTTTAATGCCAGAACACTCTTGAACAAATTAACATATATTTGTATATATTCTTAAACTAGTCTAATACCTCGATAACGCTATAGGTTTGCATTTTATATTTGTTGATACAGAAATTTTTAAATGAAAGGAATAGGCAATCTTTTTTTTTTTTATTTTTTTTTGCTAATATCTGAGGTTAAATTTAATAACTATACTCTCTCTCATATTACTATTCCTCTCTCTCTCTCTCTATCTCTCTCTCTCATTACTGGCTTCTCTATATACTCTCTCTCTCTCTCTCTTACTCTTCTTCCTACATTCTCTTCATACTCATCTCTATCTCTTCTCTACGACATATACTTCATCTACTACTCTTCTTCCTCATCTCTCTCACTACTGACTCATCTACTCTCTTCTCTATTCTCTCTATTCTCATCTCTTTCATCTTACTTCATTCTACTCTCTCTTATCTCATATTCATCTCTACTCTCTCTATCTCTCCTTCTCTCTCTCTCTCTCTCTATACTCTCTCTCTATATTCTACTTACTTCATTCTATCTCTCTCTCTCTCTCCTTCTCTTCCTCTCTATCTCTCTCTACTTCTCTCTCTCTCTCTCTCTCTCTCTCTTCTCTCATCCTCTATACTCCTCTCATCTACTCTCTACATTCATCTATACTCTCTTACTCCTCTTACTTATCTATCTCTACTCTATCTCTATCTCTGCTAAGTCTCTCTATATCTTATCTATCTCTATATTCATCTAACTCATCTCGTCCTCTGTGCTGCTCTTTCTATAAGCTATTCTCACTGCTCTTACCTCTGCAATCATTCTTAGGTCTCTCTAAGCTACCCTACATTAATTACACTACATATTTTAACTCTCCACTGTTAAACTACGTTTAATAACATATATATCTTCAATAATGACTATATACTATTTATATTTCTCAACCTCCTATTATTCTCACTCTGATATTATTACAATAAGTCTCTATTTAAATACACATCTTAACTAATCTAATAACATAAACACTACTATATACTCATTGCACTCCTCTCTAATCTCTCGATACTCACTTCTCGTCTTATCATTCTGATCTCTCAGCCAACTTTGGAACAACAACTACATCTTCATACAAATTAAATTTAGCTGATAAATTTATAAGTGTCAAAAAACAAATGTGTTTTTCCTTTTGCTATTGTAATGTAAAATGATGGATTCTATTACGTTATTATAAAAAATAATTTTATAGTCCTAGTTTTATTCTCTTTCAAACGAAGATTAAGGTTGTGTTCTTCATAATAGTGATAGGATAGCAATACGTAAGTTAGAGTTAGTGAGAAAATCATATAATTTAAATAAATATTCATTATAGGCATTTATGCTCTTGCTTAGACTAATATAATACATTGAGTCCATCTGTATTATTTACAAGTAGTAATAAGCTCAGAAGATTCTGACCTCTCTATATATTCTAGTTGTCTTACAAGAAACATTGAAAAATCAAATCAATATTCCCTCTTGATTATTTACTAATACAAAGATAATTATTCATATTCTCTCTCTCATTGTTTTTAAGAGTACATAAAACATTATTCACATTATATTCACCTAAATAAAGTAGTTATTCCAATTATATAATAGACTTTCAAACTATAATGATTATGTAATAATACATTCCTGAGATATACTCAATAGGAAATAATTACTATCAATATATATCATATACTATCCTGGCATAATATATGATATATTATCAAGAGTTATGCTTTCACCCTCGCTATTATTATCAGTATAAGTCGGTGCTCAAACTATCAATATTTAATAATAAATAGATCATACTAATGCGATTATAACGAAAAGCGATAATAAAATATATATGTGAATAATAATCATATACAAATCAATACTTATTGTCATATGTGTCACACATATATAACACAAATATATTTTCTATACTAAATATTTACACAGTATTCACTGTATTCATTAATTCTGCAACTCAAGTGTCTTTCACTCATCGCACTATATTGAAATTCCAATTATTGATTTTTTCTTGTTCTCATAACTAATACTAATAAATTTATATAGTTTGATATAAGAAATAATTCAACACCAGTCATTCTTCCCTCTTATTTAATAGAGCTTAACATAACAAACAATTATCATATCACTTATTGGCATCACATTAGTGGTAATACCTAAGTTTAAAACATTGACTTTAGCATTCTCGAACAAACACAATTCTCAAAATAGATTTGCTGATATGATAGAGAATTGCCGGAGTCACTCAAAGAGAAAAGATACTCCGGATCTGCCAGACTATCAAAAGAGACTTATGTATACACGACTCCACCCTCTTCAAAATACCGACTCCGACTCCGAACAATTCGACTCCAACTCCGACTCCAAAACCCTGGTTGTGAGATACGATCACTTACCGACTCCACCCTTTATAAAAAATTACTATATACAATAATACCTGATATATATATATAATATTAATATATATATTAATATAATATTATATATATATATAATACTATTATATATAATAATATATAATAATAATATTTATAATTATTATATACTTATATTTAAATATATATATTATATTATATATATATATATAATATATATATTTAATTAATATATATAATTAATATTAAAATTATTAATAATATATATATCTATATATAATTATAATAATTTATATTATATATATATATATATATATTATACTATATATAATATATATAATATATATAATATATATAATATAATATATATTATATATATATATATAATATAATATTAATTTAATATTAAATATATAATATATATATATATTTATTTTATTATATTAAAAATATATATATATAATATATATATATATATATATATATATTAATTATATATATAATATATATATATATATTAATAATATTAATATATATATATATATATTAATATATAATAGTTATATATATTTATATATATATAATTATATATATATATATTAATATTATATATTACTAATATATATATAATATATAAATATATATTATATTATATATTTATTATATTAATAATATAATTATATATATATTTATATATATATAGATATATATATATGTATATATTTATATAAATATATATATATATATATTAATTATATATATATATATAATATATAATATATATAATTTAATTAATATATAATATATTATTAATATATATAATATATAATATTAATTATATATATATATTATAAATATATTATATTTAATATAGATTAATATATAAATAATATTATAATATATAATAATATTAAATTATATTATATTAATACTAGTAATATATAATATATATTAATAATATATATATATAATTAATTATATATAAATATATTATTATATATATATATAATATATATATAAAATATTAATATATATATTAATAATTATATATAATTATAATTAAATATATATCATATATATTATTAATATATTTATATATTAATAATATACCGTAATAAATTACATATAATATATAATTAATATATAATATATATTAATATATTATATTATATAATATATATTATATAATATATATATATATATATATAAATATATATATTATATAATATATATATAATATAATATATATATATATATATATATATATATATAGATATAATAATAAAAATATTACAAATTTAAAACGCTGAGTTTTGTGAAGTTAGTATTATAAAAGGCCTAAGTATTAAGTGTTTATGAGAAAACTACAAATT
>JABUQX010028698.1:0-36427 GCA_015478945.1 Trachelipus rathkii | reverse complement strand
TCATGTATATTATAATAAATGTCATTTTGTTCTTTCCTTATTCTTTTATTCTCCTTTTTATTCCACCAACACTCCTCTTCCTTATGTCCCCACTTTTTGCTTTAATGGTTAAGATGCTAGTGATGGCTGTTTATTCGTGCGGCTGTTGTGTGTTAAGTATGTTATGTTCATAGTTTAACTTTATCGTGGGTAAAAACCTTGTTATGTTAGCTGTTATCGTTTTTATCTAGATAATTCTAATAAGATCTATAGATTCATGTGATGGCTATGGGGATGGGGTGGTTTTGAAATTACTGATTACTGTTATATTTAACTAGTTTTAGTGTTTATTGGTTAAGCACAAAATGTTAAAATTTTTTTACGTTATAGCTAGCTATAATATAAAGAATAATAATATTTGTAATAATAATAATTTTTAAGAAATAAAAATTAAAATAATGTGAATTTTCCGTTTCTTTTTAAAATAAAAGCAAAATAATAAAGTTTTAAAGAAATAAAATTTATAAAAATAAATAATTTTGAAAATAACAAAAAGTTTTTAAAAGAAATGAAATTAAATAAATTTAAAGTTTTTTTAAAAAAACAAGTTTTAAAGAATGAAATTAAAAAATAAAATATTAAAGATTTTCCTATATAACAAAAAGTATTTAAAAAGAAATATATTAAAAAATAAATTATAAATTTTAATATTATAACTTTAATAGAATGCGATACTGAATTGTTAAATGAATATTTACTACATCAGCTTGCCGCTCCTTTTCGTTCTTTATGCATTGTTTTATGTTTAATTTATTTATTTTTTGTTAAGTATGGAACTTTTTTATTGTTAGCAGTTTATTCGAGCGTAAGATGTATGTTAGGTTTTGTCATTTTGCGTTATATTTCTTAGTTCCGGCTATGATATGTTAGCTTTTATCTGATAGTGAAAACTATTTGTTTACGTCTACGATGCCGATTGTAATTGAAAGGTGGGAATGGCCCCACCTCTTATGGTTTATGGTAAATTATTGTTACAAGTTACTATGTTAAGGTAAATAATACAGTGTATTAATGTTAATAGAGATATGTTTTGAAAAAAAAGTGTGAATAGGGTACGTTTCTGTATTCAATGTTGGTTACTTTACTGTTGTTAAAGTATGAAACTTTGTTAATGTTAACTGTTTATTCGTGTATAAGATGTGTTAGGTTTGGAAGTTGGTTCCATTACTCATTCAGGTTAGTAATCTAGGTTATATGTTAGCTTTTTATTTTTGGATGTGAAAAACCTATGTTTAACGTTAGCAAATATTCTTGGTCAGTGTAATTATAATTATTGTATTTTAAGTTTTTTATGATAAATAATTTTTTGTTGAATTAGTTACTTATAATGGTAATGTTAATAAAATAACAGTGATATAATTGTTAAGAGATATATGTTTTGAAAAAGGTTTATTGAATAGGATAATACCGGTCCTGTATATGCAACGTTATGTTTACTTTCCCTGTTGTTAGTATGCTAACAATATTTTGTTAAATGTTGACTGTTTATTCGTGTTTAAGGTATGTTAGGATTTGTCGTTGTATACAATATATTCTTACATTAGGTTATGTTATTGTAAGCTTTATTGATGTGAAATACACTTTTGTTATGTCAACATGTTAATTCGAAAGGTTAGTATAATAAGAACATATTTTTATGCTATGTTTATCCATAATGATACTCCAAAATATGACTTGAAATCAATAGATCAATAGATCAATATAGATCAATTAGATCAATACCTTAATGATGCAGAGTTGGGACGGGAGGGGAAGGATGGGTGGATTGATTTTTACTGATTCACTGCTTTACTGCTTTAGTGATTTACTGAAAAATGTGATTTTTTTTACGTTATAAACATAAAAAAACTTTTAGTAAAAAAACAAAAAGTTTATAGGAAATAAAATTAAAAATTAAACAAGTTTTTTTTAAAAAAACAAAAAGTTTTATAAGAAATAAAATTATAAAAATAAATAAATAAATAGTTATTTTTTTAAAAAGAACAAAAAGTTTTAAAAGTAAAATGATGAAATTAAAAATAAATATAATATATAAGTTTAAAAAAAAATAAAGATTTTAAAAATGAATATCTGATGCCGCCACATTTTTTTTTCCTGTGAAAAGAGAGTGTAAAGAAAATGAAATTAAAAATAAATAAGTAATATAATAAATAAATACACAAAACGTACAGCGCGATTACACTGCATTTGTTAAAATGATATTATGAATATTTACTACATCAGTGTCGCGCCTGTTCGCACTGTATGCATTGTTAGTTACTTTACTGTTTGTTAAGTATGGAAAATTTGTTTGTTGATAACATTTTATTCGAGCGTTAGGTATGTTGGTTTATTCATTGGTAGCATTTATAGAATATGCGTAGTTTCACTGAGTTATGAACTTTGTTACCTTGAATGATGTATGCTTTCTTACTTTAAGCATATAAATTTTTTAACATATGATCAGTATGAATAATCTTGTGGTCCTCACGGTTTATGATAACCATTCTCTTTGTTAATAGTATTACTATGTTAATGCCTTGAAGCTGGTAGAGAGCGTATAACAATCGACTATGCTTGCAGATATTTATTTTGAAAAAGTGGGTGAAATAGGTTACGTTTTTGTATGGCTAATGTTAGTTACTTTAGACTGTTGTTATGTGGGTGGAACTTTGTTTAATGTTTAACAGTTTATTCGTGTGGCAATTAGGTGTGTTAGGTTTTGTCGTTGTTAACATTACAGTATTCCAGTAGGTTCCAGTTGCCACTCGCTATATTTGCTTTAATTGATGTTGGAAACTTGTGTTA
Organism: Trachelipus rathkii; assembly: GCA_015478945.1. Taxonomy (NCBI): domain Eukaryota; kingdom Metazoa; phylum Arthropoda; class Malacostraca; order Isopoda; family Trachelipodidae; genus Trachelipus; species Trachelipus rathkii. Next base: position 33,601 of record JABUQX010028698.1, on the reverse strand, counting down.
CAGCACTTATATAAGCAATAATTTCTTTCAGCTTGTCAGTTAGCGAATTATTTTTAATGACAAGGTTTAGAATAACTAAATTTTGTTAAATATTACTATCACAATTTGACTCGCTAAAAATTATCCATGATATGTTAGAAAAGGTATATTTTTTGCGCTCAATGTTGGTTACTTTACTGTTGTTAAGTATGCAACTTTGTTATAATGTTAACATTTTATTCGTGCTTAAAGCGTGTTAGGCTTGTCGTTGTACAACATTATATTTTTAGTTCAGATTATGACATGTAGCCCAATTATGTGATGTGAAAAGCCTCATTTGTCGCATTAGCATAATATTTCTTGGTCAGGAGTTCCTATACAAAGAATCTTATTTCTATGTTATGTCTATAATCCTAAAATGTACACCTGCGGACTCGAATATGATTCTTTGAATTCCACTCGAATTCAAAATAGAGAGTCACATTAGATCAATAACTCATCAGATCAGGGTTTGGAGGATGGTGGGGAGGGTAGGGTGGTTGCTTTAATTTACTGATTTACTGCTTTTGGGGTATGTAAAAAACTCGATTTTTTACACGCCTTGTTGGTTACATCACATAAAAGTATATAAAAATAAAGATATTTATTTTTATTCTTCTTTTTTTTGATTTTATGAATTTATTTATTAGTAATTTTACAATATTTATTTATTTATTTGAATTTATTTATATTATTTATTTATTTATTTATTTAATTTATTTATTTATTCTTATTTATTTTATTTTTACGAACTTACAACCCTCATATTCGAGTTCTAAATCCGTCGTTATATCTCTCATCACCTATATCATTTTTGATACTTCAATTTGCGACTAGACGAAATATTTTTTCTTTTAATGTCTGCACTGCACCGTTCGGATGTCAGCACCGGAGCCAAACCGATGCAGATGTCAACTCTGGCTCTTCCTTTAGCTCAGACTCCTATCTACTCATTCTTTCTCAGCATCCGAATACCTACTCCTTTCTCCCACTTCCTCTTTGCATTCTGTTTCATTTCTAGGGGGTACCCCCCCACTGGATCCCAGCCACCCTTTACGACTTTGAAACCATCATATTCGATATCTATGGGTTCCCAATAACATATATAAGACACCAATATTGTATCATTAACACAATATTTTAATACTTCGACACCGCACCGGAGCGCAGGCACTCGGTTGCAGCTGTCAACTCGCTACTCCTCTGAGTCAGACTGCCTTCCCCAACTCCTTTCTTTCCTTACTTCATCCTTCAATCCTTCTTCCTTTCTACCTTCGGCTCTGTTTTGGCACTCCGTGCTTTTTTCAGTCGGGAACCGCCCTCCGTGGGGGAGGGGCCTAGACACCCTATACCGGACTTATAACGCATCATATTCAAGATCTACGGGCTCGATAACATAAATAAGGGACACTAACTATTGTCTTGTTATACGAATGTTATTAACTCGGCACCGCACTCGGCTCCAGCACCGGTGACGATGCCAACTCCTCAGATTCCGATACTAACTCTTTCTAGAAATTCAACTCGGAATCCTCCTCTCAACAAATTTCAGCCTTCTACGAACATGTCGATTTTTAGGGGGGTGGGGGCCTCTTCGGGGGGCCCACGGGGACGTAACGTGACCATCTAACCCCCCTCCAAATTTCAACGTCGCGATATGATAACTCTAACACATGTAGATATATATCGGGAACCTCAGAGGGCTGAGCCGGAGCCGGAGTCAAAAATTCTGTTTCTTCTCCGAATATATATATATATATTATATATATTCTAATCACTCACTATTTATATATATATATTATATATATATATATTGATATATATATATTATATCTATATATTATAATATTACTATATATATATAATATATATATATATATATATATATATATATATATATATATATATATATTATATTCATATCTATATATATATATTCATCTTCGATATATATAGCCCTAGGCTACGCTATTATATATGGGAGTCGGAGTCGGAGTCGGAGTCGGAACGGTGCGGAGTCGGAGTCGTGGAGTCGGAGTCGGAGTCCGGAGTCGGAGTCGGAGTCAGAGTCAGAAGTCAGAGTCAGAGTCAGAGTCAGAATCAGAGGTCAGAGTCAGAGTCAGAGTCGGGAGTCGGAGTCGGAGTCGGAGTCTGGAGTCGGAGTCGGAGTCGAGTCGGAAAATTTTGGAGCAGGAGACGAACTCAAATAAATAATAATAATAATAATAATAATAATAATAATAATAATAATAATAATAATAATAATAATAATAATAATAATAATAATAATAATAATAAAAATAATAATAATAATAATAATAATAACATCGTCAGTCAGTCAGTCAGGCGATCAACATATCGGTCTGTCGGGCCTCGTGATAATAATAATAATAATAATAATAATAATTAATAAATAATAATAATATAATTATAATAATTATCAATAATAATAATAATTAATAATAATAATAATAAATAATAAAAAATAATGAATAATAATAATAATAATAATAATGAATATATATAATAATAATAATAATATTCACCTCCACGTTAGGCCTAACTTGGGCTTTCAGAAGCTGGAAAAAGGGCGTAAGCCTTATATTTCACGTCAATCCTCGGGGGCAGCTTTACCCCCTACGATGCAACCTGATCGACTTGAAAACTCGGCCAGTAATCAGTTTAACACATCAATAGAATATATACCAAGTTTCATAACGATACCTCAACTCATTCATCAAAAAAAAGGGTCCACTACCAAAGTCTTCCCATACTACTCTTGTGCACGTGCTTTTCCTGTAGCATTTTTCAGTACTGGAACATGAAGTATCTGTTCAATGTCACCATTTGCAACCACAATAGAAAGTCGATCAAGTTTCTTTTCCAGTTAACGCGTATAGAAGTTTCCAATCCCATTATATCACTGCTGCACTTAATTCAACATTTCCTTATTCTTTTTTTTATTTTTTGGGCTTTTTTTATAACCTTGATGAATCGTTGAAATACAGACATGGTTAATCATCAACATTTTTAAGTCTTGCCCTAATGCGTCAGCTACAGCAAAATATAATATGCACGATTTGTCTATCGCTTATTTTGCATTTATCTAGGGTGCATGCCAGACATTCGTGAATCACTTGTTTACGACCTTGAAACCTATGTTCTTTTACAACTACATTCGTATTTTAAAATATCTCTCTTCTGGAAATCACATCAGTGAGGGAAACGACATCGACAACCAATATATTCTCTTGTGCATCGAAAATTTCTTCTTCGCTCTCCCTGCTGGAACTACTTAATACTAACTCTACTTTTTCAACTAAAAAATGAAAGAAAATGTACAATGTTTATGGTTTTTTTTTTTTTAATTTATATATATATATATATATATATATATATATATATATATATATATATATATATTTATATATTTAATATAATATATATATATATATATATATATATTTATATATATATATATATACTATATATATATATATATATATACTATATATATATATATAAAATATATATATATATATATATTAAATATATAATATAATATATATATATATATATATATATATATATATAATATATATATAATATATATTATATATATATATATATATATATATATATATATTTATATATATTATATATATATTTATATATATATTTATATTTTATGTATAATATTAAATATATATATATAATATATATATATATATTATATATATATAGTATTAGTATATATATATTATATATATATATATATATAATATATTATATATATATATATATATATATATATATATATATATTATATATAATATATATATTATATATTATATAGATATATATATATATATATAAACATCTTAGAATACACCAGTATAATGAATAAAATTAAATTGATTTATCAATTTCCTCTTTTTTCTTTTTATAAAATTGTCCGACCTTTCAGCTCGTTCATCAGATCTTTTCTCCTGTTCTGCCAAATTATTGTTTATTGCACACATATATCCAGGACGTTCTTTCACCCGGTGTTGTTTCAAAAATTTTGTCTTTTTCTATTCACAAGTCTAAATGCATTTTCGCGAGCGATTTCAAAAAGATTATCATGTTTATCAAAGAATATCAGTTTTTTTTTTCTTTTTGTGCAGTAGAATTCTTATTAAAACTTTTTCTATATACTTCGCCACTCTTCATATAATTTTTTCAACTTTGGGAAATAATTCTTCTCATTTTGGGCATTCTCACTTTCTCCCAAACCACAACTATCTCTTTTATTGCTAACCGCGCACTTTCTTAAATTAAAAGTCTGACTTGTCGCAAATAGAAGATAATTTATTACCAACAATTTGAGAGCAAAAGCTTTCAATCAAAAACACATCAAAAAATCTCTTCGTAAAATTTTGTTTGAACGAAAGCGAAGCTATATAATTAAAATATAAATGCTGAGTGTTTAATAAGTGACACGCACCGTAAGGCAGGCATTGCTTAACTGAGTGGTATTGTTCACAAACCGAAACACAGTAGCATCTCAGACGTCCAGAAGTAAACAAGTCCTGGTCTGACGTTCTGGTAATTACTTAACAATATGTTTATTAACCAATACTGTGTCAATAATTCGCACATATTTTTACTTTTACAACAATATAGATAAATAGTGAATGTGAATCGCATTTGTAACGTAATACGCATGCATTTTATATAAGGAATAGCATTTAACAAATTTTACAAATTTCTCCCTCTTGGCAGGACAGAGTTAATTTACACCTTGCTTTTTCATGATAGAAAATCATTCTAAGGGTAGCACACAAAATTCTGAATTTCAAAAATAAGGACAACCCTAAATTTATTTATATATTAATTAATATATAACTAAATAATCATTATAAATATACTATAATTATAATATATATATATACGTATATATAATATAGTATATATATTATATATAGTATATATTATATCATATATATATATATTATATATTAATATATACTTTATATGAATATCATGTATGTACTGTAGTAAGGGAGTGGTACAACTTGACGGCCAAACGAAGTGTTGCCAGAGATTGTCGGCTAGAATCTGGCACCCTAATCCGTTTAATCTAGCGCAGTTTTGGTACTTTTTTACTAATTTTTTTGGTGTAGAGAGGTTTTAAGGTATTAACTTATTTTTTTTTGTACCATTATTTTTAGGATAATTTTGACTTCTTTTTTAGAGTTTGTAGATTTGTCGCTAAATCTTGGAAGTTCGTCAGATCTGAAGAATTTGACCCTTATTTAGCATTTCTTGGCACTTTTAGCATTTTTAGGCTACTTTTTTTAGCCTTTTTAGCGTTTTGTTATCATAATTCAAGGCAAGATCCCTGAACTCCGGAATGGATTATTTGGGGATTGTTGCCCATATTGACATCCGCTAAGCACGTCCGTATGGCAAAGACAATTGAAAAAACCCATTTTTCGGATAGGTTTGAAAATTCCAGTACACTTTTCAGTAGCAGCTACTTTGAAATAAGTCTGCAGTGTCTCCAGCACGCCGATCGCCTTGGTTCCGTCTCTGATTCTAGTAAACATTTATACGATTTGCTATGTTATTTTATACAAACGAACATTTTACATTTTATTCTTTGTGTTAATTTTCGTAAATTATTTTATAGATTTATGTTTATTATTATTTTTTTATTTAATTTTTAATTTTTAATATTATTATTTTTATTTGATTATAATTTAATTTTGTTTTAAGAAATATTTATTTTGTATTTATATGTATTTTATTTTTTTATAATTTATTTATTTTATATTTTACTATTTAAATATTTTGTAAAAGCTTGGTATTTTTTATAAGTTTCATTTATACATTTATACTTTATGTTGATTTTTATTATCTTATTTTAATTATGAGAATATCCGTTGTAATGTAGAAATAACTTATTTAAATTTATTTTACACTTTTGTGTTAATTTTTTATTTTACTATTCATATAGTTAATTTAGGTTTGTCACGCAATGCAACAATTTTCTTTATTAATTTTAATTGTTCTTATTTACTTTATTTTAATTTTACTTAATTAAAATTTCTTAATTTTTAAACATTTGTGTTTTAATTATTTTTTAAGTTATATTTTAATTATTACTTATTATTAAATTTATTTAAGAATTTGTCTAATCTCTTTTTTTTCCTTTTTATTATATTAATTTGACTTAATTAACACTTTATTTTTCGAAATAATACTTATTTATTATAGCTGTTTCATTTCTAACGTTTAATACTTTGTGTTTAATTTTTAAATTTATTTTTATTTATTTATCATTTTCATTCTCTAATTTCAATTTGACCTCTATTTTATAAGTCTAATCTTTTTTTTTTTTAATTATTAATTAAAAATATTTTTTATTTTAATCTACCTTTCTAGATTCTTTCCTTATTATAATTTATATTTGCTTAAAATGATAGTTTGTCTTCACTAACATTTTTTATTGAGGGGTGTAATTTAAGTTTATAAATAATTTGGCAATGTTTTGCCCTTTCCCTAAAGCAGTAAAATGCTGAACTATCAGTAATCTAATGGACATTATTCACACAAGTCAGCACACCGCGTCCCCCATCCTAGATGATCTATTGATCTAAATTGGATCTAGGTAGTATCTATTTGATTCTAAAGTCATACTTGTTTGTATATAATCATGAATATCTCAAAAATAACTTTATATTATTATGTTATTGTTATTCTTATTAAAACTATTTTTGTTTTACTAAAGATGAAATGTTTAGTCTTGGTATGTTATGACTTAAAATTATGTCTTAATGTATTTACATACCTGTTAAAGGCTAGATAAATCAGTAATATCAAGGTTTAATCAAACCACCCCTCCAGTACCCCGCTCTACACAACTTATGATTCTATTGTATGCTAATGTAACTTATATAGTTCTATTTAATCTATTTGTTCTTAGTCATTATTTTATATTCATAGACAACAAGAAAACTTATATTATTGTGTTATATTTTCTTTCTTTATCGTTCTATTATTTCTCATAAAACTGGTCTTTTTAATATAGTTTATAACTTTTAAGAACTAAAAATTGAACTATTTATTTTTGCTGACCAAATATAAGTAATATACTAGTATAAATCATGATTAAATCATGATATAAGCAGTATAATCATTAAAATAATTTTATTTATTTTGTTTTGTTTCTTTTTTATAATTCGTGAACTTCAAATTGTGGAGTCTGTGCCTATTTAAATTTTTTTATAAATTTATCAGTAATTTATTATTAGTATGTAGAGAGTTGTATGAGATATGTTTTATTAATTTTTCCTTTTACTTATATTTTTTAGTAATTAGTTTCAGTACTTCATTTAATATATTTATGAATTTATATACTTTTGATTTTATTTAACTTAATAATGAAAACGGCTATTTTACTTCAAAAATTATTCATTTTCATGTTTTATAATAATCGTAATATTATCACATTTATAATACCCTTATATAAGCATATATAATCAGTTAATAAATCAAACCGCCCACTCTATCCTCCTCCCTATTCGTTATCATATTGATCTAGTTTGATCTATTGATATTCGTGTGTATTACTATTGATTCTATTGATTCATCGCTACTGAGGTTTTTTTGTATGATAAATAACTAACACATAAGTATAAATCTTTATTTTATATATATTGTTTTGTTTTCACTTTAGAACATTTTTGATATATTTACTAAAAAATTATTACTTTTTATGTTATTAATAAACTTGAAAAAAATTTGCAATATTGATTACAATACCCTTAATGAGCAGATTATAATTAGTAAGTATAAATTCAATATCAATCAAAAACTGTCCGCTCTTAGTCACCTTCCTATCCACTATTGCAAATAATACCATTGATTCTATGATTCTAAATTCAACAATGACATCCGACTTATAATGACAAATATATAGTAAACTCAAGTAATAGAGATGTTGTATAACTACACAATAAACTTTTAACTATTATTTTGTTATTTGTTTTCTTTTTTTATAATAGTCAACTAAATTATATTGTTTGCTATTTTACAGTTAATAATTTTTGTTTATCATAAGTTTTATATTAGATTTAGATCAGAGTTTTGTACTATATCTAGAGAATCTTAAAATTTTATATTATGTACTTTTCCCATTTTTAATATTTACTTAATTTCAGATTTAATTATTTTTGTTTTATCAATTTTCCAAATCATATTTCCAGTTACTAAAAATATTATTCTTTTTTTATGTTTATAACTTTAAAAAAATTAAGATATGTTTTACAATCCCTAAAGCATTTAAACAGTAAAATATCAGGATAAGTCTATTAACTTAAACTTTCAGGATTAGTTTTAATTTCTCAAATAATATAATAACCAAAAAAAAGGTATTATTTCTTCAGTTTTAAATACTATTCTTCTTATCACTAATACTTAGTGTGATTCTTTTATCTTATTTATCGTTAATTAAATGCCTTGCCATGGTCATAACAGTAACAACTATTGCTCGATTTATTAAAAGTCATATATATGTAATAAATTACTACAAAACTTTTTATTATTTGATATTTGTTTTCTTAACGATTTTGTTTTGAATTTAAATTTAAATAAATTGTTATTCTTTTATTGTTTATAACATGAATAATCGTAAAAATAATTGCATTTTTACATAAATATAAAGCAGATAAAATCAGTAAATACATATAAAGTAAATCTATTTTATTGTTTCAGATGATCGGTTAATCAAACGCCTCATCTTACCTGCTTACCTAATGAATCTAATTATCTATTGATCTAATGATCTATAATGATCTATTGATCTAGTTGAATTCGATCAATTTGTTATACACATACACGAACAAATCTATTTATTTATGTTTGTTTAAAATTTAATGTTATTCATTCTAAATACATTTGAGAATTTATACTTAAAAAAAATCTTTAATTCTAGTTTTTTTATGGTTTATAAACTTTAAAAAAATGTAATTCTATAGCATACCTATGAAGCGAGTGAATCACCTAAGAGTTAAATCAGTTTAATCCGTCATCTGCATGATACTCCTCAGAAAAAGATTTGCGCCTCTTAGTCATAGTAATCCTTGAATCGATTTGATCTTATTGATCATATCACTATTTTATGTATATAACATAATTTTTCACAAAAACTTTTTATTATTAATTTTTGTTGTTATTTCTTTAAACCATTTTGATTTTTTTACTAGAAAAATTTTTCATTTATCATATGTTCTATTTATAATACACTTACAAAAAAATTTGATTTTATTATACATATTAATTTTTTTTAGCAGTAATATCAGATATAAGATAAAATCAAAATACTAAAAATAAATTAATAAATTAAGTTTTTGTGTGAATTATGTGTAGATTTAACAAAATAAAGTGTCCATTATGAAAATAGATCAATAGAAATTAGAGGATGGAATGTGTATCAAAACTTTTAGGCTACAATTAGAAAATGAAGAATAACATTAATAGTATAGTATACAATAGATTACATTGTTAAAGGTAATGGTAATAATATATAGTAATGAAAGGGCTGTTGTGATAACTGTGATTTAAACTGCAATGATAACTGATATATTACTGTACGTTATTACTGAATTGTACTGTAATTTAGTACGTTGCTTTTTTAAGGTAAGTTAAATAGAGTAGAAATGCAACTATATATGTTTACGTTTTTAATAAAGCATTATAAAAATAAATAGTAAATTAATTTTTTTAGTTAAAAAACCTCAAAATGTTTAAATTGATAAAACATAAAGGAGAAGTTAACATATTTAAGTGAACTTAGTTGCATGTCATCCAGAGTATTATATACATATAAAATTATCGACTATGACATAAGATTAGATCAAAGATTCAATTCAATTAATCATGCTTGAATTCATTGATGAAAGACTTACAAATTAAGAATCAATTAAGCTATGTGTTGAAGTGTATGTAGCTGTGATTTTTTTTAGCTATTATTACTGATTTTAGTACGTGATAATTTATACTGTGCTTTTAGGGTTATTCAAAAATGCAAATTTTTTTATAAGTACTTGATATTGAGAGGATGCGCAAACCATAATTTAAATTAAACGTGTTTTAGTAATTATAAAACTAATACATAAACTTATTCGAGCTTGATCGATATCATAATATGTAAATCATACTTCTTCACAAATTAAACTTTTACAAATAAATATGAATAATGTAAATAATATATAATCTATATATAAATTTGTTTCATTGTGTCTAAAGGTAAAAAATTTGATATACCGATAACATATAAATACAAAAATAGTGGATAAAATAAGATATTAGAAATAAGAAATAAAATAACTATTATAATAATATATATGAAACTTATATAAAAATTATGAAATATAATACCCTAATAATCAACAACCAATTTTTTAAATTGTCTTCAACTTTTATATTCCACTGTAACCCATAATAACAAAAACAATTATAAAAAATACCTTAACATATGTATCTAGCTAGGTACCATTGTATCATATATGCATCGTCATTTTGCATTACAATCTCCCACTTTGAATCAATAAGATCATATAGATCAATTATTGAACTTTAATAAATTGTAATGCTATTATTCTAAACCTGCTGGTATAAGATTTACCTAAGATAAAGTACATATATCATTAAATATTTATATCAAAGATCTAAAGCGTTAAGTAGTATATATAGGTGATTATGTAATAAATGTAGTATATGGTGTATTATATATTATATATATATATTTATATAATATAAGAGGGAGTAGTATATATAGATAGGTATGATTTGGGTAGTGACTATAAAGGGGTAGGTGGGAGGGCTAGGGTTAATTTTATTTTAATGTAATTGAGAACTCGATTTAACTGAATATTATTACTTATTACTATATATATAGTATATAGTATATGATATATATTATAATTTGATGTTTATATAGGTTTTATTTTGTATCGTATAAATATAAATGTCCCCATATTATTCGTTCTGATAAATTATTTAACCATAAACCAACAGCCAATAAAATTTGTAGTGTTTAAACATTATAAATAAATTATTGTTCATATCTATTTTTCATTTAGTAATAAGCAACGGTCCTTTCTCAATTTACTTGTTTAATGCTTCTCTATTTGCTCTATGTAAAGATCTACAAAAAGATAATGACATTATAGATGATAGGTCAAGGTGTGATAGAATCTAAGTTAGATCATTAAAAGGTATTATCAATATAGATTCAGTAAATAGAGGAGTAAATATACACGTAATAATTTATGGAGGAGGAGGATTGAAGTTATAGATAATTCTAAATATGAGGGGATCAGTATGAGTTTAAGTTTAAAGGAATATATCGAGTTATGTTAATATTGATAGATGCAAATAAGTTTTAAATGAATGTTATAAACAATGATAATGCAAAACGTTTATTTAGTTCAAATAACACAATAAATAATGAAAATATAAATATACACAGTAAATAAGAATATATTATTATTAGCAACATAAAAGTAATTGATAAAATTAAATTTATAAAAATGGAAAAATAAAAACTAAAGAATCATAAAGAAATAACTTGAAAAGTATACATACTGATGTGATCAATAGCTCCAGCAAACAATATATTTTAAGTTGACGTATTATTAATAAAAAATATTAATAAACATAATATAAATAAAAATAAATAAATGTTTATATATTTTGCCGAATATGATGAAATGCAAAAATTTGATATTAACTCATTTCTTTATCTAAAATTAATCTACTGCCATATTAGGTATGTAGAATAAATGGCTAAATATTTTATTTAAGTTATAATAATTACATAAAATAGAATAAAATGATAAACCTTAACAAAAAACTATTGATAAACTTATATTATATGAAAAACAAATCTCATGAAATGATAACTTATTAAAAATGGGTTCTGTGTGTATTGTTATAAAAATGATGACTGAATCAATTAGATCAATATAGAAACAATATAGTATCAAATAGATCAATTAGATCGTATGGTTGGTATATGAGCTTGGTATATTGTAACTGAGAGTAGCGGAATTAGTTGAATTAATACTTATATTATTACTGATTTACTGCTTTATTAGTTTTAGTTTTGATGCTCAATATTTTTATATAAGTAATTATAAAATAGATTGAGAAAGATAGATATAAAAATATTATTAGTAAAAGCAAAATGTTTAAACAAGTAATACTCAAGTAACAAATAAATAAAGTTTTTAGTTTAGTTTTGAGTTGCAGAAGTTATCTTTTGAATAGACCTATGTAAGATATATCATAATAGATATCATATATGAGTATAATGATAACAGATAGTAATCAGGATTAGTAGCTGTTATGGCTATATAGAGTATAGGTTAGGACTGTAATAGTATTATATATGATATTTATTATATGTTAGTATTTATGTGAATAATACGTGATTTTATTACTGATTTACTTCTGTTATGAAAATACATTTCTCAAGACATTTTTTAAGTGTATAAACATGAAAAGCGAAAAATTGATATTTAGTAAAACAAAATGTAATGGTAAGACAATTATCATATACAAAAGTAATAATATAAAATTAAAATAATATAATTAAAAAATTTTGATTATAATATATAATTATATTAATAAAATTAAATAAAAAAGACATCACTACATTAATAATAAATGCGATCAAAATATTCTTAGCACATGCAATAAAGGCCAAATATTACTAGATATAAATTTATACTATGATCTTCAAATCGCTTTATATCTCATAACAAACTTATAAATTAACTATATATATAATATATATAACTTATTTTATTTCATACTTAAAATTTTTAGACGTATTCTAATTTTTATTATATATATAGTCTATAATCAGAGAATAATGTAATAATATAATATAAATATAACAATAAAAATTAAAGATAAAAAAAATTATAACACATATATATATATAATACCATGAATGAAACTTTAAATAAATAAAATAATAGTTGAAATAAATTAATTAAAATAAGGCAAATGAAAAGACAAATAAACTCTTCAATTATTTTTAAACTAGTAAAGAAATCAAAGTTGAGCAGAGTGAGGAGTGAGAGAGTTCAATAATAATATATATGAAACAGATATGTAGATAAAAACAAGTAAATGTAGTAGTAATTATTAAAATATTTATTATAAATAAGAAATAGTTAAAAATTATAATCAGGATCAATAATAATAAATATAATTAAGGAAAAATTTGTGTAAATTAAATCAACTTGTTCGACACTAAAAATATATATAATTATAAAAATAAATCGTGAATATAAAAATGAAAGTGTAAAATAAATTTTAAACAGAGAAATCACGTGCGAATATGTATATATAAAGTTAAGAATGAATAAGTATATAATATGAAAAAAATATATAATATAGATCTTAAAATAAATGTTAAATGTATTGAAATGCTAAAAAATAACTTAATTAAAAAATTACAAGGTTTTGAAATAAAGAATGAATTAAAAAGTGAAAAATAGAAGTAAATAATAAAATTTAAATCAAATTAAAGATAAAATATTTCCTTTAGAAGGAAATGTGAAGAATGATAATAAAATGGAATAAAAATTACTATTAAGAACTAGTAGATTTAAAAATAATTAAAAGAATTTTATAATGAAAAAATTTAAATGAGATGTAGGAATAAAACGTCAGAGAATAAAAGCATAAATTGAAATTTATATAATAAATAATATAATTAAAGGCATATCTGTGGAATATGTCTGTATCTAAGTAAGTCATCGATAGAGTCGGCTCAACAGAGCAGGATGTGGGATGTATTGGCGGGCTGCGAATAATAGGATCGTCTCCAAATAGGTCATGTCTGACGTACATGGCGTGGCAATGTTTCCACAACCTTACCGTAAACATGGTCTTATTCATGTCAGTTTTTTGAGCTTTCGAACTAACGCTTAGCCACTAAAGGCTTAAGTCAATGTAGGAAAATTCCCGCATAAATATCTATCCGGGTTTCGAGATCATCTTGTGAACTATAACTGAAGATTTAAACAAAACTACGCTAAAAAAAGCATAACACTAAAAAAGTATCCAAGGGCTTTCCTAACTCCTTCAGCCTAAAATAGCTATTATAAAAATAAGTGCTACTACAAGGATACCTTTGCCGTTCAAATGTAGACTTCAAAACTTCAGTGTATATATAATTAATAATATATAGGGACGGACAATAATTTTGATTGTTTGCCAGAGCTTAGCGACAAATCTGCAAAAACGGTAAAAAAAGTAGCAAAATTCCTAAAAATAAAAATGGTAAAAAATTAGTAAAAAAGTACCAATTAAACTGCGCAGCAAATCAAACGCATAGGAATATGTGCCAGTATAATATTTAAGCGAACAATATCTGGCAAACCTTCCAGTTGAGAAGTCCAAGTCAGTTGTTAACACATTCCCCTTAAGACGCTACTATTATAATATTTATACTTATATATTATAGTATATATCTAAAATAATATAATATATGTATATAATATATATGATAAGTATATGTATATATAATTAAATAAAAAAGTTTTAATTTATATATTATAATAAATATTTATAAATACTAAACTAATAAAATTATTTATGTAGAATATACATTATATATTAATTTAAATATAATGTTTTTGAAATTAATTAGAAACCTTTTGTATCTATTTTATTAATATATACATATTTTATAATATTGAATATAGTATATACTATATAGTAATATATATATCAATTTTATATATATATAATAAGTAATTAAGATAATATAAATATAAGTACTTATATAATTATATATTATAATTCATATATAATAATATATATATATATATAATAAATATATAGGGTAATATAATATATGATATTATATAATAAAATATATGAATATATAAGTTATAATATAGTAGTAATAGTAATTAATATATTTTATATATAATAATATTTTATATAATATATATATATATATAAGTAATTTATAATATATAATATATTAAGTTATATATATTATATATTAAATATATTATATTTATATAATATAATATAATTATTTATATATTATATATAATATATATATATATATATATATATAAACTATAATATATTATATAGATATTATATATATATATATATATATATATAGTTATAATTTAATTAATTATAATTTATATATATATTATATATATATATTATAGATCATATATATATATGATATATATATATATATATATAGTATTATATATATATATATATATAAATATATTAATAAAGTAAGTAAGTATTATATATATATAATATATATTATACAATTAAATATATATATATTATTTAATTATTATTAGATTTATTTACACATACTAAATCATTTACTGACATGGGCTCAAGGTGATGTGTATGGTGTGATAATTATTTATCACATCTATTACAACCTGAACCTATTTAACACGATAAATAAGACATGTTATTATAAATAGAAGTGGAAGGTTCTCAAAGCTCCTTGACCAGCCGAGGAAGATGATAACAAATCTATTCATAATGACTCTTGACTGTTATTTCAAGAAAAGCAGCTTTAATTATTATATAATAATTTTAATCATTCTTTTATATCTATATTTGTAATTATGAAGGTAGACTTGTTCTTCCCGGCAAGGAAAAATAGCTTTTGAGTCAAATTCAAACAAGAATAATTTCACATATTTTTTTATTATCTAGAGTTATATAATAATAAGAAAAATTTACCGTTCTCCTCTTTCCATTGGTTTTGAAATTAATTTTTATTAAAATATTTGCTAAATAGTTTTATTTAGATCACTGAAATGTAATAATTTATAGAGAGTAGAGTTGTCTCAGAATCTAAAGGATAAATTTTCTATTCCAGATCATAAAATGTAATTTAGGTCGGCTTAGTAATTTAATTATAAAGATTATATATATTTTAAAATTATATTAAACATCTAATATATATTTTTCATTAATCCTAATATCAACTAAAGAAATTTTAAATATCTATACTCATGTCAATAAAAAATGGTGAAGTCGAAGGGCCGAGTAGCCAACGTGAGTTCACATTGTGACTCCGGCAGCCTCGTGAGTCCGCGAGTGTGAAATGACAACGGGTTACGTGAAAATTGAATTCTTAAGTGACATCAAGATAAGCATACTCTAATTTTGTTCTACGCTATGAATACTTAATTTTTATATGATGTATAATTATTATAACATATGAGTCACAAATAAAATAATATTCAGTATATTTAATCTCACAACTCAGATAACACATTTATTCAAGCCTAAAGATACATAGTTGCAGTACACTTCCATTGTATCGCGTATGGTCTCGCGAAGCCGGCAGTCCTGGAATCTCTGGAGTTCGGATCAGCACCAAGATGCGCCCTGGTCGGCTCCCAGATTGTCGGAGCGGTAAGCCGCCAGCCAGAACGTAATGAGATATTCTTAATCGCAAAAATACATATAAACTTATATTTTATTAGTGAGGTATTGAACATTACCCTAAAACATTTTATTGGGTTTCAGTAGTTTCATATGCCAATAATTTATACTGTTTTATATAAATTTTTTTAACATCGAAGCAAGAAGACGCTATGACTGTAAATACTAATAGATTAATCAAATTTAGTATCAGAATATCACTTATGTCGGATACCGGCAGCAGAGGCCGAGAGGATCAACCGGATCGGGAGTATATATATAGGTATATATATCACCAGCAACTTATTCAACAATTTGCCTTCTGATAGATGAAAAATTCCGAATAATCCGCTAAGATCGGCTTACTGAATCCTTGGGTAATGAAACTTTAGTTTCGAATGTGGACGAAGGTAATTCTTCTGTTTTTGCGGTGATAACTAAATTATCATATTTGCGCGAGTAAAGTATGAGTCGGCTAGTAGTGATCATTTAACCTTAACGAATTTTCAAAGAGGTATTGTCAGTAAATACGCTTCAGTATATTGTAACCGTAGAATTGATTTCAGAGTCCAGACGGTCGATAGCCTGCTAGAGACAAGACGATATCGGTTTGAGCACCATTCCGAGAGTAAAGAAAAATATTTCCGCAGACTCCCCGGATCCAATCCAGAAAAAATACATAATCAGGAACGAGTGAATATTTCTTCATTCAGAAAATATTCTACTTTTAAGTTGGAAAAAATTATTTCAAGAAGGAAAATAGATGCGGTGCTGCCTTCGATACGAGCTACTTGGTAATATCAAATTAGTGCAAGGTATCCGTAGCACTAAAAATACGACGTTGGCTTAGCGTTACTAACACTTCCCTAACGCCAGTTACAAAGGTAAATGTGTAATATATTGCTCTAGAGAAAATAATTTTTTTGTTACATTAATGTTAATTAACAAAATTATATCTTATGTCTAGAAAGACGTGGATATAACCGCAACTAATTTTCTAAAAATTAGTTGCTAGGAAAGCCTATATGGTCGTGGAATCCGCGTTTAACCGAAAAGACTGAAGTCTGAAGAGCCGAGCCGATAATACGGATACTCTGGGTTAACGAATTTTTATCTTTCTAAGAATAAATATAATTTTGATGATATGTCCTTAAAAGGAGTTCAGTGTTCTAGTAGCAAATATAGTTAATCTAATTAATTGAGTGTTGTAGAAACATTAGTCGGATCCGGAGCCGAAGGCGTAATCCGTAATAAATAGATCGTATCCGTAAGCCGTAATGCCCGAGCCGTATATTCCTAGCCGGATCCTGTATTAATGTAATTTATGAATTTTTTTCATCGAGTATAAATATTATTTATTGAGTGTATTAAGGTGGTTTGTGGAAAATAAGTCACTCATAACATTTTTATAAATAAGTTAGCTAAGAAACCTTAGTTTCGGATCCCGGGAACCGAAAAGCGAAGTCGGAATGACTTAGTAAGCGGATTAATTACTATCAGGATCCGGATCCTGAAGGTAATGAATTTTTCTTCTGAAAAATATTTTTATTTATAGGTACAACTATCTGGGGATAAATAAAATTTATTATTCAAGAAATAACGCGGCTGAATCAAATTGTATATTTCAAATAGTGTAGATATATTAGTCGGATCCGGAGCTAGAAGCCGATGTAGTATAATCTACGAGTAAGCCGTATCCGAGCCGGTATCCTGGTTGAGTTAATGAATTTTTTTCGGGATATATTTTTTTGGTGAAATAAAATTAATTAAGTCAGTAAAGAACGTGACCGATACATTTCAAATAGTAAGCAGAAACCTTGGTCGAGGATCCGGTAACTTGAAGCTGAAGTCGGGCCAGTGAAGCCGATCCGTGGATCCGGATCCTGTGGTGAAGAATTTCCAAGTAAATATTATTTATAAGTTGAAATAAATTTTATTTCAAGAAATTAGACGTGTTAACTGAGCAATGTTCAAATTAGTTTAAGCTAGAAATATATTAGTCGAGTATCGGACTGACGGAAGCCGAAGTGCGATATATCGTGGAGACGTAGATCACACCGGAAGCCGATTCGAGCTGTTATGAATTTTGTTTTCGGCGTGAAATATTTTTATATGGATAGTAAAAATTAAATTTTATTGCATGAGGACGAGAAGGTGTGCCGACAATTTTCAAATAGTGCAGAAACCTTTGATCGATTATATCCGCAGACTCGAATGTCTGGAAGAATACGAATAACCGAGCCGGAGATTGAGTTAACGGAATCGGATAAATCCTAGTACTGGTTAATCTCAGGTTAATCACTGTGAGTAATAGCCTGGGTATGAATATTTCTTCAGAAAAATATAAATTTTTTTTAAGGTGAAAAATTTATTTTCAAAGAAGGACATATCTTGAAAAACAATGTTTAAAATAAGTTCATTAGAAAAAGAGGTTATCGGATCCGGTGCCGTATCCGGAGCCGGATCCGGAGCCTGATCTATATATACCTAGGTAGTTAATAATTTTTCTTTTCGGGATAATAATATTTATTTTTTATTGGTAGAAAAAAGTAAAGTGATTAAAAAATTAGAACATTAAAATTTTCATTAATAGTTGAACAGGAAACCTTTAAGTCGGATCTCGGAACCGGAAGCTGATAAGTTACGGTTAAGCCGGATCTACGATCCGGTTAATTCTCTGGGTAATGAATTTCATTCAGATAATAATTTATTTTTTTATGTGAGTGAAAATTTTTATATATCAAGAAAGATTATGAACTAGTATACAGCAATGTATCTAACAAAAGTGTGACAAAACATTCTGTCGGATTCGGTAGCCGGAACCGAATGCGTATTTCGGCAAGCGCGGTACCGGTAGCCGTAGATTCCCTGGGGTATGAAATTTTCCTTTCGGATAAATTATGGTTTTTTTGATATCAATGAAAATATTTTTGAAACACAACGAGTATGTATACCGTAACCCAAATCATTCAAATAGTGCAGGAAACTTTAGTCGGAATCCGAGCCGAAACCCCGAAGCCGAGGTCTCGGATTAGTTTCTAGATCCGGAATTAGCGTATCATATTATTACTGGTAGTATGAATTTTACTTACAGAAATAATATTTCTATCTAGGATGTATTAAAAATATTTTCTCCAGAAGACATGTGATATACTGTAAACAATATTTCATAATAGTTTAGAAATAACTTATCTCGTAATCCTCGGAGATTATCGATTATCGTACCGGAAGCCGTATCGGTACTCGGATCCGGAAGTTCGGATACCTGTACTAAGCAATTTATATTTTTCGGGAATACTATAGTAATTTTTCTCTTGAAATTAATTTTAATTGTTCAGAATCGTGATCTATATACTGAACAATTATTAAAATAGTGTAGAAACATTATGTCGGATCCGGAGCCGACAGTTCGTGATATCTATAGTAGCCGGTAATCTCTTAGCTACGTAATACCTAGTGAGTTATATAATTTTTTTTTATTCGTGAAATAAATTATATTTTTATTTAGGTAAAAAATTTATTGCCAGGTAAGAATCTTGCTTAATTCAAATTTTCAAATAGCTGCAGAAACGCTTTTTAGTCGAGATCCGGATGCCGGATCTCTGGTAATCACTGTGTTGATATGAATTAATTTCCAAGAATATTTTTTAGGTGAAAAAATTTTATAATTGGATAGATAAGACGTGCTCGAACAATTTTCAAATAGTTAACAGATTTAACCTTATAAGACGGATCCGAGAGCACAAAGCCGACGTAATTCGGAGTGGAACCGGTATAGTATATCGAGCCGGTAAGCCTTGTAAGTAATTAAATTTTTTTCAAAATATAAATTATTTTTATTGTTACAGCTTCCTAATTATTATTGCCATAGGACGTGCTGAACAGTTATCTAATAGTGTAGTGCCGAAACTTTTGTCGGATCCAGAGCAGGATTCTTTTTTGTATAAATTCTTCATAGAAAATTTTTTTCTAGTTAAGGTTGAAAAATTTATTAGTACCAAAAAAGGTTGTCTGAAAACAATTTATCAAATTAAAGTGTATAGGTACATTAGTTCGGATCTAAGGAGCCGAAAGGCCGAAGTCGAATACTGGAGCCGGATCCGGGTTAATGAATTTTTTATTCAAAGAAATTATTTTTTTAGGTCGAAAATTATATTTGATCTGCTGAACCTGAACAATTTTCAAATAGTACAGATAACTCTTTTAAGTTGATCCGGAGCACGGTGTAGTCGAGTAACCGGTCCTAGGTAATGATAAAATTTTTTTCAAATATACTATTTTTTTATAAGTTTATTGTGAAAATAATATTTTATATTAATTTGCAATCTATTACATTATAAATAATTTACATAATATAATTCAAATTATCCTTAGTACGGAGCCGAAGCCAAATAGTACGGAACTCGGAGGTCCGATAAGCCGGTATCCTGTGAGTGATTGAATATTTATTCTAATAAATTACTTTCTTAGGAAAAAAGTAATAATAATCGTCAGATTGATAACGGTCTGAGATATAATTTTTATCATAATTAGTGCTATTATCAACTAGTCGGTATTCCGTGTAATTCCGGATAAGTGCGGTAAAGCGGGAGATTATCTGAAGTTATGAATAAATTTGCCGAAAAATATTAATTTTTATATTTGAAAAAATTATCTACACATACGAAAGTGTTGAACAAATTTTAAAAAATAGTTTTGCAGAAAAACCTATAGTCGGATGAACCGGATGCCGGATGTTAGATATTTTGAGGTAATAAAATTTTTTTCAAGAAATATTTTATTAGGTGTATAATAAATTAAGAATTAACAAAAGAAGGACTACTAATCAATTATTATCAATGTAGAAACTCATAGCCGAGATGCTGAAGTCATTAGTATAAATTAAAAATAATATAATTATTTACTGTCTTTTCTTGGTTAGGGAATATATATATATATATATTAAAATATATATATATTTAAGTATATTAAAATATAATAAAATAGTAAAATATATTTATAATAAATTATTTATATATATAATATATTATATATATATATATATATATAATTATATAATATATATTATATATATATATTAATATATATATAATATATATTATATATATAATATATATATATATTATTATTAAAATAATATATAATTAATAATATAATATTAAATATTATGCTTATTAGTTATACTAGGTTAATGAAGTAGAAACATCTTCAGTGTATAGATGTGAGCAGGGTAAATATCTTTTGAATAGCCAATAAAGGTTATCCTCAGCAAGTCAATAGATGAATGCATTGATCGGCATACACTCTTACAACCAATTACCACTGATTAGGATAATTAGCACTCATATATATCATATAAAATGATAATAAAATCAATAATTAAAATGGATAGACATAAAGCTAATAATGATTGGATTAGTCAATAATCGAAATTTTTATAACAATTTAAGAAAGTATTGTTTATTATTAGATTCTCTGGATTGTTATAAATTATATTATTTTATATTTAAAAATGAAATTATATATATTATTATAAATTTAATATCCGACCTTTACCAGAAAAGATAGGTCATCCTCAGAACAGATTTCAAAATCTAAAATGAGCGTAAATATTCACACTTTGCTTATTATAAAACCTATTAGAGTACTTAATTATTTAAAAAAATCATAGATAGAAGAGGAGTGTATGGGAACCTGCTGTGTGAAATACAATACACTTGGTCATTCTTGCTGTGAGTGTTCCTAGTAAGTTTAAACGGAACAACTCTAAATTACTCATTAAATCAAAGTAAGCCGAATATAGTGCACAACGAGCTTTAAAATAAATGATGCGACAATAATTTGCTATATAATACAGTGAACAAAATAAAAAATTTCTACTCGCGCCATTAGATAAATGCAGAATGTGCAAAGACAAAACAGAAACAGTAACAGCCGTCGTAGAAACAATGTATACAAGAAAACGCTCTATACCATCTAGTCCGATACCAAAATCTATCAACCAAAAAAAAGACATAGACATGACCATAGAAACAGTTTTATAACTAATCTCCTGCTTCAGATATCACTGCCTTGGTTGAACTAGTACTTATTATTAAAAATTCTTAACTAAAAGAAGGTGAGATGGTATAGGAACCAACCGAGCTCGGAGGAAGCTAAAACATAGGCAAATTCTGCATGGGTGTTCCTGGGTTACTAAAGGAGTATCCAAAACAAAAGTCCAAAGATACGCCGTTAATATGGACACAAACTGCAAATATGTACGAAACAAATTTGTCGTAATAATAAAGAACGAAGAATATATAATTCACTCGTGCCATAGAGACTTTCGATAACTACCATATCGACATAATTACGTCGTCGCCGTATAGAACAATGATACAGGAAGCCGTTCTTTAACCATCAATAAAGTCCGTATCACGTCCTTTCCAGACAAAAGAAGTGCAATATTCGGATCGTTAATTTAGTAAATATTTATCATGCTCACGTAATAATCACTGCTTTGAAAACTCCAAGGTAACTTATTTAATCGACAGGAGGGTGGAATAGAACAACCTTGCCATGTTGACTATCATTGAGCTTTCTAGCTTTAGATTGTGACTCTACTGAAATTACAGGAGTCAAACCAATCAAAAGTCAATAGGAAACGACCGAATAGTAGGATAAAAAAAACACTAAAAACACCTTTAATAATAATAATATATTTGCTATAATAATAAAAATATACAGGAATATAAAAAATTTAACAACTCGACAGCCAAAGATCTAAATATATACCAATTCGACAACAGCGTTAAGCCGTTGAGACAATGTTACCAGGAAAGCACTGTCACATTTGTCCGATATCCACACACTTACCTACAAGAAAATAGTGCATCTTGGAACAATTTAATTTCTGTATATATTGTACATGTCGATAAATCACTTGTTTTGAAAACAAATAAAGTTACATTATTAATGGACAGTGTGATGGTGGTAAATGAGACAACCTAGCTTGGTCGGGCTACATAGACATTACTGCTTGGTATATCCTGTATAATAAAAGGTTATATACAAGATAAGCATACCAATCATAAGTTCTAATTAAGAACAGCTGCGTAAAATGGTATCAACAACAATGCCTTTGTTGCAACAATAATTTGTAAAAATAAGTACAAAAAGTAAAATTATCACTTCGCGCCAGGACTCTGATAACCATATTCAAAACAAACTAACTGCCGCGACCGTTAAGAAACCATAATATGATTCTCAAGGTAAACTGCTATATCCTACCACTTAGTCCGAATCCAACCTTCCAGAAAAAGAATGTGCAATATCAGGTGTAATCAGGTATCATAACTATACTGCTCTAAGATACCACACTTGCTATTTAGTACAAAACTACAAATCAAGTATAATTATATATATCTACCGTACCCTTAATAATTCTAACATCTAGACAAGAAGGAGTGATGTTCGGACACACCCTTGCTCCGAGGCCTCACATGGACACTCATGCTTGGTAATTAGCTCTGGGTTAATATCAGAGAGCAAAACCAAATACAACAATAGTATTAAATGCAACGAACAACGAAGAAAAAGGACCAAACAAATTAACTAAGTATGCATATGTATGCTTTGCAAATTATTTGCTAAATTAATTTTCAACTCTCGCACAGGCACAATAATCATTGAACCACCCATACCACAAACAGCAGTACAAGCTCCGATAATTAGACAATTAAATGACATGACAAGTAGAGCTCTTATACTATACATAGTTACGATCCACCATACTCAGAAAAGACTACGGCTATCTCCGGATACAGTTCTTGAAAATCTCTTCTAGCTCCATATACACATGCTTTGAAACTCTAATAATATATATATAAACACGAAATAACCTCCTACTATTAAACTCCATAACTATAGAAAGGTAATGCTTACCCTTAGAACTCCATACCATACTACTTATCTCTCTTAATAATTAAAAAAAATATACATAAATAATATACTCCTAAATATTTAATATATATATATTAAATATATATATAATAATAATAATTATATAATATATATATATTATAAAATATAATATATATAAAATATAATTATATAAATATTTAAATATATAGTATATTAAATAATATATGATATTATATATATAATATAATAATATAATATATAATATAATAATATAATAATAATATATTAATATAAAAATATATAGATATAATAATAAATAATTATTAATTATATTAACTAATAATATTATTAATAATTTTTTGAGATTATTATATATAGCGCATCAACTATTCTAAAGATTGACTTAATAAATTATATAAAACATATTACACCTTAACACTATAACATACTAAAATCAACTTAAAAGTACAATAAAAACTCAAATAAAATATAAAAAAAATAATAAAACAACATAAACAGAATATTAGCTAATACTAATAAACTAAACTAATAAATAATATGCTGAAGTAGCTGGGCACAAATCATAAAAATAATTTCTAAAGATGAAAATATTATAAAATATTTTAGTTATACTATCTAAATATATAAATTAATATTAAAGCATTTAAATATAATAATATAAGAGAAAATTGCTCAAAACTTCACATAACAACAAATTATTATTAATAATTTACGTATTTATGTTAATATTAGAGATGTGATTATAATTGATAATATACCTAAATAAATATACACATATACTTATTATTTATATATTAATATAATAACGGACAATATAAAATATACAATAAATATAATTTATAATAACCCCAAAATAATATATATAAAATATATATATATAATTTCTCAATATTGCACTCCTATATACATAGCGAATCCAAATCATATAGCGAAATCCGAATCATATAGCGAAATGTGGACATGACATCCGCATTCTCGACTTATAAATATCCGCATCTCTAAACGCATCACGCAAATCCGCAATCTCACTTTAACGGAACACATCCGCTATTCACGCATCTCGTCATCCGCTTTTGATAAAATGAAGGATGTTTTGAACGTGAATGTTTCATACATTTTGATTAAAGGCATATCATAAATAAAATTATTTTATTTAGGCTACTCAATTATTGCCATAATTTTATGTGTATTGGCTTTTTGAAATTTTTAAGAAATATTCATATATAAAATTGTAATTGATATATTTAAAATATATTAATAAAAATATATATATAATAATAAAGATACAGAAATCCATAGTCTGACATTCAACATAACTATTATAATAAAAAGATTCCTAATAATAATAATAAAATATATATTAATTATTAATATAATATAATATATATATATATATATAATATAATATAATTATTAAAATATAAATAATATATATATAAATATATAATAAATGTAAATTATATATTATTTAATATATAATAATATATAAATAATATAAATATAATATTATAATAAATATTAATAATATATAATATATATATAATAATATATATATATATACTATCATAGATTGCTTTTTTCATTTAATCACTTTGATCGAGAGACCGATTGTTGGGCCTAATAGCGATCGCATACTACGCTAGCTTATAATATGGATAATGACAACGCTTGACCTTATCTTTGGTTGACGTATATCGGCTTCTGCCACAAGATAAAGATGGGTAAGCTAGTGTAATCGATAATGATGGTAATGAAGCAGTTACAAATATCAACTTCTATAAATATATATTCGAATACGAACTAATAATCCTGATCTCTCCTCAAATAATCACTGGTTATTATCGAACCTTAATGTAGGTCATTGCTTAACTGGACATCAGCTAGAGAACAAGTTGTACGTATCAGGGAGGATGGAAAAATAAATTTACGTTACTTATATCTACTCTTGAGCTATAATATTTCATTCAGCTAGAATAATCGATTTCAGGGATATCTCGTTTCGATCGAGCAAAGCAGGAGATTTTCATCAAACGGATAAGTGCTAGCTAGACCTACCATATTAGATTATTTAATATACCATTATATAATATAATAAAATAACCTAACTGATAAATCTTTCTTAGGGCCTCTTAGCCAAAAAATAACATAATCTCTAAACATAAAACTTCTGTAAAATCTGTACTATTCCTCCATGCTTTAATTCAGACATCTATGTTGTTATTCTATATAGTTGCTAATTTACTTTCCTACTGAAAAGAAAGGTATTCTACTTCGTGACCTTTACTAATATCCTTAATATCTATCTAAACTCACACACCATAGAACGATTCTGTGGCACTCTACATCCTCACTTCCATCCTTTCATTTCATCTTCAAGATACTGTCCTATGACATGCCTATTGTATTTACAATATTCAAGATGAGGATAGCTTAATGGGTATCTCTACTGATTTTATCTGTTAATGAACGTTAGGATATAGAGCGATGATAGGAGTGTAAGTTTCGAGCTAGTCCATGAACCCCTCGAAAATTAATCAACTATTAGTTAACCTTCACTAATATTACTCTATAAAAATAAAATACTTAATACTTTCCCTACAGTTGGAAACAATTGTTATTAATAAACGTAATATAATTAAGTACACACTTAAACCTGTTCAGTGGAACAAAAAGCGAAAGCCGCTCTGATTCCATTTTAATCTAATATCGCCCTAATTTAATATGCTAACTTCCTGTGATAATATCTTATCTAAGATCTATTGAAACCCTTCATCAACTATCTCATTTCTTATTAAGAATCATATCTGAAGGTCATCATTTCAAACGCTTATACCGTTCAAGCCAGTACGCTTTCGAGAAGCAAATGAAAATTTTCTACTTCTGTAATTAAAATACAATTTTTAATCTATCATAAAATCATGATATAATGGTTTCCGACCCGTTAGGTAACTACTGGAGATACTTTTACGATTTAGTGTGAGAACGTCATTAACTATAATCAAGGACATATTGACTGTGATAAATATGAACACAGAGCAGTCACATGACTCTACCTAAGCTCCACTACTCTTATATAGGCTTTCCACCACTTCTCTTAGCATTACTTAACTTATGTTCTAGTTTTTCATTTCAAATCATCGTAGTATGGCTGTTTAGATTCGACTGGGAACGACTTCCATTTCCTGTCAAAGTGGTGATTCACATCAGTAAACCGGTTACTTACTATATTACTATACCTTACTTTATTTCACGTACTTTTCATTATTATAATATTCCTTCTCCCATGCACATCTAACTCTATCCCACTTAATCATAACTACTAACCGATGACTCGACCTCTCAATTCTTCAAGCTCATTGAAGCTACTGACTTCTCTACTTTATTTTACTAATATTAAATTAGCTACATCTGTCTTAAATCTTTCCTAAGATTTCTTGATATCTACAGAACTTGGAAATCATGCATGAACTTTCCAGGATGTAGACGTACGTCCTCAACCCCTTGATGACATATCAAATACTTTAAAACCTACACACATTCTACAAAATCTCAACCTCTCTAGACAACCTTTCTAACTTTCCTATCTCTTATGACGGTTCTCTTATATTTTAGTATGATCAAATTTATAAAACATTCCTATTACTTTTGAAAATCAAAAAGAAATAAAGTCAATAAAAAATAACTAATGTACCTGAAAACCTCACATCATCACACGCCTGCAGGGCGCCTATACAAAAGAAAGACAATGGAAAGTTTCTGTTAAGAGCTGCGAGACATATTTTTTCCTCTTCTCAGTATGCAGCTGACAGCATTATTAAAAGAAAGGCTCATCAATCCACCTCATATGTTTATTGGAGTAACTGCTTACCAATAATTCAATAAATTGGTGGTGATAGGTGGCTCTGGATTTCAACCAGGACTTTTGGATAAGGATCGAGAAAAGGCAAAGGTATACTTATAAACTGTTCTGAACTTATCCAGTTCACTTGCACCCCTTCTATATTTATATTAGCTAGCGATATATGATAGTTTGTCATAATATAATCTCTATTTCTATAAAAGGATATTATAACATACGCACCGCGGCAGTGTAAAATGCATCAAAGAGGCCAAAGACATTAATCACCCGTAGCATAAACGTGAACCACCAATCCTTTATACGAGGACTATAAAATGATTCTGCAGTATAAAATTTATCATCCTTTTGACAATGATACAGTGCTATGGAAATATTAGTCCCGAATTAATGAATTAAATGAGTTAAACTATAGAAGGTCATTAAGCACTGCGCTAGTATGTACTTTACCTTTAATTTCTTTTATTATATCCATATGTTCCACCTACTGTATCAGAGGAAATTTCAAAGCTAGGCTTGAAAGTTAGGCCTACGCTGAAATATTTAAATTACGCTTCTACTAACTTTAAAGCACTGCGTCTGATGTATCTATCATATCGCTGGTATAATTTAATGTGTTAGTTGTAATGAATATCTGAGAGTGTGCGAACACCCCTATTCTTGAAAGTTTAGAGGCCGACCTGAGAAGAATAATATAGTAAATCCAGTAATAAAATAATAATAATTTTCAAATTCACACATTTTACTCAAGTCAAGTTATTTACAATAATAAATTGACAATATATATTAAATATATATTATATATAATATAATATAATTAATATTATATTAATATAATAATAAATATAATATTAAATAAAATTATTAATATAAATAAATAATATATAATATTAACATAATATATAATAATTAAATATTATTAATTAATAATATAAATATATAAATATAATTAATAAATAATATAATATTAAATTATTATAAATTTTTATTAATTACAAAAACTTCAAAGAGTAATAAACATTCCTGACTAAATTCCGCATCCTGCAATACCGGCATCCCGACGAATCCGCTAATTCCTCATCGACTTTTAAGTATACCGCATATCTGCAATCGGTACAATCTCACAATACCTCATTACCTCATTTAAAGATCCGCATAAACAGTATAAAATAGTAGTTTCCTTCGAGTACCTATAATAATTATAATTGACATAATTATATCTGTGATTTACTGTACAAAATATTATTATGGTCGAATACTATTTATAAACAATAATAAATTAAATATTCAAGTAAATAATGTATTTATTAACGCATTTGTATATAATTTATAAACTGTATATAATATTAATATATAATAATAATATAATAATATAATTAAATGAACTTAGATAATATAATTAAAGAATAAAATATATAAATAAAATAAATTATATTAAAAAGAAGGGGAAAGTGGCTCTTGTTGGAAAGGTAAAATTATATAATAAATAAATATATATATAAGAATAACAAAAACTATAATATATAAAATATTAACGATAAATATAAATAAATATTATATAAATAATAAAATAATAATAATATTATTAATATATATAATATAATATATTAATATATATAAATATATAAATTAATATATATAATAAAAATAATAAAATATAATATATAAAAATAACATATATAAATAATAATTAATACAATTAATATATCTATATATAATAAAATATATAAATCATATATAATTATATTAATCAATTAATGTAGACGTAATAAAACTTAAAAATAATAAATATCTAATAATAATAATAAATATATAATAATATATAATTTTCACCATTAATTCAAAAAATAAGAATAATATTATAAATTTACAAAATAAAATAAAAAAATACCAATATATATATATACATCATAATATATCATATATATATAATCAACTATAAAATTAAATCCAGTAATACCCTCAATTAAATAACTTACTAACAATACATAATATATCATTAACCCTTAACCACCTACCTAATATATCCAACCTAATATACTACTATTCACAAACTAAAATAATAATAATAAAAAAAAAAACCTAAAAACTAATATTAATATAATATAAATACTAATAACAAAATAAACAATAGAAAAAAAAAATATAAATAAAATTATATTCAAATAAATATATATATATTAAATATTAAAACATATATATAATAACCATTACTAACACTTTTTCTAATACAAAAATTATCAATTACAATACTATATAATAGAATATAAGAAATTATATATAATAATAATATAAATAATATATAATATATATTAAATTAATAAATTATATACTAAAATATTAATATATAGTATAAAATAAAATATATATAATAATAAGGATATTAATATGAATAAATATAATTATAATAGTAAATAATAATAAGAAATATAATATAATTAATTATATTAACTAATATATAATAAATATTATAAAATTATATAAATAATAGTATACAAATAAGTTATGTGAATATATTAATAGCGTAGTAATATTTATTATTATAAATGAATAATAAATTATATATAGATTAATATTATATAAATTAATAATAGTAAAAAAAAAATATAATATAATATATAATAATTAATATACATAATATTGAGATATTACAGATTATTAATAATGATATTATAGAAATAATAATATATAATAATAAAGTATAAAATATAATAATATATATAAAATATAAAATATATATATATAATATATATATATTATATTATATATAATATTATATATTATTAGATAATAAAATCTTTTTTATGTAAAGCTGAAAAAAATAGAAAAAATAATTAATATTCCAAATGTTATTATTTTAGCGATTTTACTTAGTTAAGTAAGATTATTATAAATTCACATTAAGATTGCAATGAATGTAATATCAATTATAAAAATAAAATAAAACATATTTTTAATCTACTTAAAATATATTAAAAGATATACAACATCTGACATATAAATATCTCATTAAATATTAGAAACTGAAAGTATTCTTAAATGCTTTAATGTATAGTAATTAGATAAGGTTGGTGATCACACGTGAATTGTATCGTTTTTACTCAAAAATATTTAGAAATAGTAATTTAACAGAGAATATAGTCCAAAAAAATCATTTATAAGATAAATAACTAACAAATAAATTAATATGTAAAATAAATGTAGTTGTTATATTTTAATAATTAACTTTAGGTCATTCAATTTATAAATAAAAGCACCTAAATTTTAATATAGAGATAAAAAAGCAATTGTAAATATTTTCACAGATAATCGAGGGAATGAGACCTCATTCTATGCAACAATTTTTCTTCATTAGCCTCAAGAAAATATAAAATATAATAAATAACATAATTGAGGACCTACCCTGTCATGCAAAACCCTAAATAAAAATAATAAAACGAACAAGTTATTTATAATTTTATGGTAATTCAAGAAAATGTCAAAAATATGGAAGGAAAATTGAATGTTGAATTTAGAAATGAAGAAATTTTTACATTTTATCGTTACGAATGAAATGTATTTTTGAGATAAAGTACTACTACTGGTTGACGATTACACGATATTTGGCATAAACAGGTTTTGATAATATAAATTTGGAAAAAAGCATCAAACCAGATTATCAAAAAGAAATTAATATTAAATGTATAAAATTTATGGACAATATAAGAAGTATATATATTTACGATAAATTAAAGATAATAAAAAAACTAATTTTTTAATTTAAGTAGCTATGAAAGTTATACTTTCGAAATCTTTAGCTTTCTCTACTCAAACTTTAAAGAAATGGGTCTAATTATGGTAGAAATGTATGTCAATGTCCAAGTACTGCAAAAAATAATTGATTCTATATTCCAAGATCAAAGGTCACAGAACCAGGAAGTACAAAATTACTGAAATCTTATTATAAAAGATTCTTATATATGATGGAAACCCAATCTCTTTTCTACGGCATCCCCTATTGGTTTATCACTGCATTCCACACATCAACTAGCCCGAATACGATAAATATAATACATACTAACATAAACAGCATTAACCCACAAATATATCATAACATACTCACTAATTACATTACTATATACTAATAATATAAACTAAATTAAATGATAATACCATACTATTAACTCTCATTTATATTATTAAACTCATTAATACTATAATTACCTAAATATAATGTATAATTATTAGATCTATATATATAATTACAATAACACATTATAATATTAATTTTACAATGAACATATTTATAAAATTAAAATTTTGAATAAATTATAACTCCAGAATGACTAGGCTACCTATAACTAATATAAAATAACATATTATAAGATACAACTGATAACTATATATATATAATCAAATCTACATATAAGGGGTGAGACGTCCTGAAGAATAAAGACAAGACGGCAATTGCATCTTTCGACTCTTATCATCTATTAATACTGTAACTAACTTTAAATAATAATATAATTATATATATCATCATAGGTCTCTATAGAATAATACCTATATATAAATATAAAATTACACATACTATAATAATGAATAACACTCAATCATCCAATTACTAACTCACATAATAAATTAAACTACATAACACCTTATTATTATCATATATAATATGTACCATAAAAAACCTCTAACCCATATCAAAATAGCGAATTAAACAATATATATAAATATATAATAATATAACTATTAATATAAATTAATCCAGAATAATAAATATAATAATACATAAATGAATATAATAACAAATTAAATAATTTATAATAATATAATTATAATAAATATAAACATATATGTCAAATATTATAATATATTATAAATATATAAAATAAAATTAATAATATAAATATAATAATTAAAAATCAAATATAAAAAATTATATAAAATACTATATATAAAAATAATAAAGTAAATATTATTAAATAAAAAAATATATTCACTATATAGAGTAAACTTAATTATAATTATAACCTCCAATAGTATATATATAATAAATAATAATATATAATATAAAATAATAATAATATATTATATATAATATAAATATATTAAATTAAATATAATATAACATTAAATATATATATAATATAAACAATACACTATTATATATATATCAATATTTTATATAATATTAAAATAATATAATAAAATATAATATTTTATAATATAAAGTTAGTTATAAAGTAATATTAACTCTATAAAGAATATTAATCTCTATATAGATCATTCAATCTAAAATTAAATATAAAATCAATAGTAAACTAT